>JAQZBX010105493.1:0-10845 GCA_029593785.1 Cabassous unicinctus
AAAAAAAAAAACCTAAGATGATACCATCAGTTCAACAACAACAACAAAAAAAACTGTAGGTGTCTTTATAGTTTATAGTACTCCCTATCTTTCTTCCTTACCCAGTCTAAACAGATGGGGGAGGACAGCCATGACCTTCCACAGCACATTTTCAATGCTCTATGAGAAATGGCTGAATGAACATGGAATGACAATTCTTAAACCTGCAGGTGACACCACCACCGCCCACCCCCACCTCCACCACTTTGGTGTCTCCATTTGCCAGTCCAGGAACTAGAATGAAAACAGCAGATATCTCAGAAACCAGTGTCTTAAACCAGGAGAGAGGCCTGTTTAGTAGACCACACAAGCTTCCAAACGTATAAAAACAAATGTGAAGCTGAAAACAGACACCAGTTTTTAGCTACTAGAAAGTGTTCAGTTTTGGTTAGAGAACACCTCTAGAAGGCAGGAAAAATGTACATGCAGAAAAAAATACCAATTATTTTTTATATCACTGATTAAATTCAGAAAGCCCAGCTTAGTGATAATTTCTCAAAGAAAACCCTTTTTCCTTTCGGGTTTCTTTTTCTGAATCTTAAAAATGGCAAATACTAGCAAAACCAGTCCCTTCTACATTAGTGCTACACCATCCATGGTTGTCTCTCCCATACACCCTGCCCTGAAATATATATGACTCCTTTCAGGGTGTGGCACCACAGCCATGAAGCCAGAGACCTGGCATGGGCACCAGCTCTGCTGATCAACTTGCACCTGGTCACAGGCTTCCTCACTGGTAAAATAAGCAGTCACTGAAGTCTCACCCAATTCTAAAATCCTATATTCCCAGAAATCACTTATCCCAAAAGATACTTCCTAGCCTCTTTCAAAAGGTAACTGAATAAGAAGAACAAGTCAGTGTTTTATTAGCTGTTGTGCTGGCTGGCAAGCCCAGATGTGTTTGGGAAGCCATGATAAAACATAATTAACAAGGCAGTCTCAAAAAAACAAAACAAAACAAAAAAAAACAGCAGAAAAACAACACTCAGCTTCATTGAATATTTGCAGAACAACATTCCCAAGGTAATTGCTAAATAACAAATCCTGACTCTATATAATAGCATCACACACACACACAAAAAAATCAACTTCCAGCCTTCTGAGTATGGTGTGTCTTTACTAAAACTCACCTACAGGAGATGGAGATTAGAATTACTTACATGAAATACACACATCTCGAACTAAGGCTTCCAAAAAACTGGCATAATATAGTGACTTTTCATATTGTGTAATTTTATCTTTTAGTAACTTTCCAAACTCTGTGAAATCATCTCTTGAAGATGGGTTCATAGCATCTATTCCATATACTGTACTATTAACACCTATAAGAGAAAGCAACATTGAAGATGTCAGGAAGATAAGATTAAAACGTTTTATAAAACAATTAGCTATCTATATGAAAAGCAGGGCTTCTTAACCTGGGTACCACTGGGTTCTATGGATAGAGGTTCAGGGCTCTGTGAATATGGATGTGAAAAAAAATTCATCTTTATTTTCACTAACCTCTATTTAAACATTTTGTGGTATTAGCAAAACCTGACTATTACCAATAGTGATCAGATACTTTCCTGTCACATTATAGTTGTTCCAGATATCTTAAAATATTGGTCAGTCGTCATTATTTTCAAATTATATTATTTATTAGACCTGCTACTGGAACTAATTCCAATATAACAAGTTTCCTTTGTAAATAGAACCTCCTTAAGTATTTTATTTTATACATTTAAAAACATTATATTCAGAAGGAGCCCACAGACTTCAACAGATGATCAAAGGAATCTGTGGCACAAAAGAGATGCCCTCAATCAAGAACAGCCCATAATAAAGTGGGAAGAGAAGGCAAAAAGGATAGGAAACAAAAGATGGATCCTATGAAAGTACCCAGCTAATTAACTCCAGACGCTAAGTAGGAGTGAACCATGTGTTAAGTCCTAATAGGAAAGTTAATCTGAATTAAAAGGGTTCTAGACTAAGAGACAAGTAAGCTTCTGTATCCTTTGCAATAGTCAAGTAAGTTAGTTAACAATATCTCTGATCCAGTATTTTAGTATGAGGAACACAACATTAAAATCCTATTAATGGAAGCGGATGTGGCTCAAGCGATTGGGCTCCCGTCTACTATCTGGGAGGCCCGGGGTTTGATTCCCAGGGCCCTCCTGGTGAAGGCAAGTTGGCCCATGCTGCAGAGAGCTGGCGCAGCAAGATGACATAAAAAGGGAGATGACACAAGAGAGAACACACAGCAAATGGACACAGAGCAGACAGAGAGTGCAAAAAACAAAGTGGGGGAGAAGAGAAAAAAAAAAGGGGGTGGGGAATATCCTATTAACAGGGAGTGGATGTGGCTCAAATAGTTGAGTGCCTGCTTCCCACATGGGAGGTCCCAGGTTTGGTCCCTGTTGCCTCCTAAAAACAAAAACAAACAACAAGCAAACAAATGAAAAAACCAACTCGGGAGGTGATGTGGCTCAGTAGTTGAGCGCCAGCTTCCCACATGAGGTCCTAGATTCAATCCCTGGCCTCGGTACCTCAAAACAAACAAACAAACAAACAAACAAACAAACAAAGCTATTAAGCAAACAATGACGGTATGAATGCATGTTTTTGCCTTTTTAATCTGTAACATGGTGCCCCACGTTAGACTTTATGCATATTGCATAAACCCATTTTTAAATAAATACACGGGTCACTTTTACCATTCTATGAAGACATGATAATGGCTAGGTGCCCTCTGTAATTAGATGAGTGCAGTTAAGACATGCCAAGCACACACTGGTGCATAGGATTATCACAGCAACTCTTCACGATTACTAGAAACCCACTGAGATACAAGATCACACTTCCAAAGGAAAGCAGAATGGTCACTACAGTCAGCCTGCTTCATCCCTTTTAGAGAAGGGGTGGAGTATATCAATTGTGTCAATTTTAACTGTTTCAATGTCATCTTCTACTTTGAGAAGTATTCAACAGGTAATGACACTTCATGTAACAAACTTGGTTAAATGAAGGGAGAGTTTTAACTATTTCTTTGGCCATGTGTCTTACTCTACCATTCTGTGCCATGTCACCCATCGCATCCCACAGGATCCTGAATATGTCTCATTCACTAAGCATAGCTGCAGGATTGATACAGAAATGGAAGCTCTCTAGAGACAGGGCATGGTGAGGGCCAAGAAGGGTCAGAAAAAAGAAGAGACCCTGAACCACATCCAAAGCTGAATTCCCCACCTGGACAAGCATCCTAATTTTTAAGTCTTATCCATATAACAAGCCACCTACAGTCAGTCCAATATTTAAATTTCAAAGCTTCAGTTCTAACATTTCATAAAATTCTATCCAGCTGACAAAAATATTCAAGGCAACAGTACACTTTATTTGGGTCCAATGACGTATTTGATACCCAAAATATAACTATTGGAAAATATGAACATGTATTTCACTCTACCTTCTCAAAGTAATGAAATTGCAAATATATAAAGAAATTAAAAACTGCTTTCTAATAACTAAGTTAGCCAGTATCATGTTTTGTCAAAAAAGAACATGTTTTCTGAACCTTCATAACCAAGAAGATTTCTGGAGTTTTCATCTGGAATTGTTCAATACTGCACTGCTGTTACACCCTCAAACTTACCAAAAGTTTCTTTTGCTAATTCAAGGTCTGACTCTTCCTGCAACTTCTTTAGCCGCAGTTTATCTGCTAATTGTTCTTCTGGTGTTAGAGCTTTAGGTTCTTCGGGTTCTTCTAACTAAAATGAAACATGAAGTTTTAAAAGGGCTTGGATTGATGGACCCAGTACATTTCGGTATTGTATGAATATTATAAGCACATTAATTAATTATAAATAGCAAACACGATTATTGCACTGCAGGCATTCTTCTAAAAACTTTAGATATGTTAATTCAGAATGAATGAGATAGATGTTAATATTATCCCAATTTTACAGATAAAAAACTGAGACATAAAAAGGTCCAAGGTAACAGTGGGTAGCACAGCTGGTAATGTGGCACCCAGGAAGAGGGAGTTTATTTCTATAGCCTTTTGCTTTTTAATAAGGAATTGAGATTGGTGGCAAGATGAAATTGGCACTCTTATATACTGCTACTAAGGCTAAACTGGAGTAACCTTTTTAGATGGAAACTTGGTAATATGTATCAAGTTTTAAAATGTTTTTACATGCCTTAATCCAGGAATTCCACTTCTAGGAACCATCTTAAAGTTGTACACAAATATTTATGCACAAGGATATCTGCCAGAGTATTGTTTATAATTTCAAAAAAATTTACAACCTAAATGTTGAACAGAATGGTTAAATCATGGCATACCCATGACAGAATACTATGCAGATATTTAAAAACATGTTTTTCTCCAAGATAGAGAAAAACATTTTTCCATTATTTATCTTTTTATCACATAGTACTATTTTTAAAGTAATACATTATCATTGTAAGAAATTTTATAATATACAATAGTGGAAATACTACTCATTCCCCAATCCCAATTCTCTGAAATAATAAGTTTAGTGTATAAATTGTGATATAACTTTCTCTAACAAATATATATTACTCTTATTATGATGAAAATATCTTTAATATTTACTAAGGAAAAAAATGCAGGGAATTTGTGCCCTTCATGGTTATCCAGGCCTGTGCAATTTGAAGATTCTGATCAGAAGTCCATTTCTGAAATAGATTTTATTTTTAATTGGAAAAGATGTGAATAGAAAAAAGGGTAGTTATGATAAGTTAGAAAATCTGAGAACAATTTCTAGAAAGAAAAAAAGGAAATCTGGCAACTTTTAATTCACTTAGTAGTCCTAAACATCATTATGTATTTCTTGAATCGAAACCAAAAATATCTTCATTCAAGGCTTGGCCTAAGATTAAGTATACTCAAATTACTGTGTCTTCATATTGGAGACTAATATCAAGATACAACAAAATAAGTTTAATTCTAATCTCAATTACCAAGAAAGATCCAATCAATACAACTCCTTAGACCCGGGGTTCTTAACCTTTTTTGCTCCATGGTCCCCTTTGCCAGTCAGGTGAAAACCACGGACTCTTTACTAAGTCCACACTGTACTATGTATTATTTAATAAATATATCACACCCACACCCACACGTCCCCACAAGAATGTTTTTTTTGAATTTCAATTCAACCTCATGGACCCCTTGTTAAAAACCCCTGCCCTGGACTGAGTTACAAGAGTCTATTGCTTGTTCGGATCATAGAAACATACAGATCTTTTTACACTTGATCTTAGCCAAAAGGCTGAGAAGTGATATGATATTTTTAGATATACAAATTATTAAAAGTATCTAAAATGTTCCTGACTGAGGAAAACAGGCAGTCCCATATTGTTGGAAAACTCAAATTAGTACAACCCCACACAGAAGGCATTTTGGGAACATTTATCTAGACTACAAATGTGATTTATCCTTTGACCCAGCAATCCCACATTCGGGAATTTATCCTACAAAAAGAGCTGTACCCGTGAGAAATGACATACATACACAATAATTCACTGAAACACTGTTTATCATGAGAAGGATTGGGGAAAAAAATCCAACTGTCCAACAATAGGGACTGCTGACAAATTATTGTATATCTAGGCAATGGAATATTATAGTTACCAAAAAAAGAATAATGAAAGATAAAAAACAGAAACTAATGAAAATCGTTTCTTACAGGGGTTAATAGGAACAGGATGTCTGAGCTCAAAAAATAAAATTAAAAAAGAAAATAAAATCTCTAAAATTGAAAACAAATGGAAAGAAATAATTCCATAATGTATATCAAATTAGACATAACAACACACAAAAAGTTATTCAAGTGACTTTAGAACCAAGGACTTAATTATACATCCTTAGAATATTCTTTAAGCTCAAAAAGAACTGCAAAGAAATCCTATATTTCATTCAATAGCTAATTTACATTGTTAGTATTAATATTGTTATTGTAGAAAAAAGTAAATAAGCAATTATATTAACTTTATGAGAAACCAAGATTTTCAGTTTAAGAGAAAGGAAATACAAATATAAAACCAAAGTTATATACTGTATTGTTATCTATAAAGTAGAAATATCAACATGAACTAATGATTTAACACATACACAATTTCCTAGCTTTGTCCAAGTAAAAGGATCTTGAAGGCCAGGCCACCCTAATAAATACTGAGAACTCCTAGCACCTAGATTTGGTCTCTAATACCATTTCTCACTAAAAGGAACCCTTGAGAAGTAGCTGATTTCAGGCCTGGGACAGAGATTACCAAGTGAACCTGTACTTTTTCAAAGACTAATGGGGTTCTGTCAAAAGGCTGAACAGAGAAACCAGTTTTCAAGGGACTCCTATTGGCCAAAGTTGTGACAATTTGAGCATCATAAAAAAAACAGTGGGTGAAGAACTGATGCGAAACTGGATTACTTGGCAAGAGGAAAAATGTAATTTTTCAATAGAAGGATCAGGCTGTCACGATCTTAACCCAGTGATTAATTTTAGTATAGGACAGGTGTTACATGATCTGATGTGATACAATATGAAATACACAGAATTACTGCTAACATATTCTAGTCAAAAATGTTTAATGCAAACCTAATTAAACTTTTAGACTTAACTGCCAAGTTAACAGGAGAACTGCAACCATAAGGAAGCAATCAGACAAATCCAGAAGGTGATATGTTCTATAAGATAACTAGCTTGGTATCTTCAACAAGTCAATGTCATTTAAAAAAAGACAAAGAGAGAGATAGGAGTAGATACTGTAGGAGAATTAGGATACATTAACAATCTATGTAAAAGACAGTTTGGGATACCTAGGAAAAAATGCATATAAACCGAATATTAGATGATGATAAAAAATTATTGTTCATTGTATTAGGTATGATAATGCTATTGTTATCATTAAGAAATATTCATACTTTTTAAAGATGCATATTTAAGTATTTAGAGGTAAAATGTAATTATGCTTGCTATTTACCTGATTATATTTTTTGGGAAAAAAAGCAAATATGGCAAAATATTAACAACTGTTAAATTTAAGTAATGTGCATATGGTTATTCTTATTCTGTTTTTTCCCTCCAGTCTATGCTTGAAAATTTTCTTAAATAAAAGTTGAGAATAAAAAAGCTCTCCATGTCCTGATCTGGAAAGATCTCTATGATATACTAAATAAAAAAGCAAGGTGGAAACTGTGTGCAAGGAAGGAGAAGAATAAGTATTATATATGGCTATATTTAGCATAAATACAAATACTGGTTTCTGTGGAGACACAGAAACCAATATTTACATGTGGGGTGGAGAGAGAGAGAAACAGTATTCCTGACCCAGCTCCAAATAATTAAAGAACAAAAACACTTACATAGTACATGGCTGAGAAATGGACGTTTTCTATATTTCACTCAATAGTTACACTGCAGATAAAGACTAATCACAACTAGCAGGCTCCAGCAAAAACCAATGACTATGGTTGCTACACAATCGTGACTGTTCTTGAATGTTTGTGAAAACTTAAAACACTGTAATACATAAAGCTTTTGGGTTCTGTTTTTGGAAAAACCACATATTCAGTTTGCTTTGGGATTCACCTATTTGATGGAGTCCATTTATAACCTTCACAGAGCCTTTCAAATTGCTAGGTAATAGTTGCTGCCTGTCAGACACTGTACCACTATGAATGTGAGAATTCTGTATTTTAGAAAATGAATAGCAGTTACCCTCTTTTTAATTTCTTCTTGCCTTTTCTTCTGCTGCCGTTCTTTCTCTTTGATCTTCTCTACTATTTTTTTCTTTTCTGAAACTTTTACTTCTGCAACTAAAGAAATGTTTTAATCAGTTATCTTGAATATGAGATGGACATGATACTTATTACTTCCAGAGACCAAACCTCTCCCAGTTCCAATTTCATACAGTGATTTCTTGGCAAATAAAAATGGGAAAGTTCTGTTAACTCTTCCTTTCTCTCCTCTAAACTGACCCTCTAAGACTCAAATATCTCTTTCACATTTCCCCAGTCCTTTAGGCAGAACTTAGTTGACTATGATGCCACACTCTATTGTACCATACTCCTCTATACAATACCCAGCACTCAAACAGAAAAACTGCAGGTATGTAATCTGATCATGTTTTGAGAAGAAAGGCGGGGAGAAGAGAATAAAGTGGGACTAGAAAGATACTTAGTTTCTAAATATCAAAAACTTTAATTTTTTGAGCATTTTGTCATTTGTCTTACAATAAGCAGCAGATGCTCACCAAAACATAACACAAAAAAAAGGAGGACCACCAGTGGCTCACCTGGTTTTACTTCTGCTTCCTCTTTTTTTTCATCATCATCGTCATCCCAGTTATCCTAAAGAAAAGGACTTCATTAATAATTCTTGCATGTTTGCCTTTCCATATGAAATTTATTACCAATTTGTCTAACTCCATAAAAACAAGCTCATCAGTATTTTTATTGGGATTGCATTAAATTTACAAATTAAAATTACAATTAAATTTATCAAACTTGTCACCTTTATAATGTTGAACCATCCTAGCCAAGAACAGGGATCTGTCTTTTCATTTGTTCAGGTATACTTTTGTGTGTCTTTCAGGAGTGTTTTAAAGTTTCCCTTCCAGAGGTTTTGCACATTTCTCATTAGTTTTATTCCCAAGTATTTATTCTGTGTTGCTATTGTAAATAGGTTTTTTTCCTCCTACTATGTCCTCCAACTACAGGTTTTTGTATGTTAATTTTACATCCTGCTACCATACTGAATCCACCTATCATTTGAGTTAGAATTCTCATTGACTGGCTAGGGTTTTCTAAGTATACTGTAATATCATCTGGAAACAAAAGATAACTTTATTTCTTCTTTACCAATTCTTATGCCTCTGCAATTGATTTATCTAATTGCACTGGCCAATACTTCCAGTGCAATGTGGGTAGCAGGAGAGATAATGGGCATCCCTGCCTTGTGCCTCTCTTAGTGGAAATGTCTCTAGTGTTTCCCCCATCAAGTGCCATGCCCCTCACAAATTTATGCAGTAAAATTTTATCAGTATTTTCTCTGATTACCTCTGGATTTGAGTCAGTTAGAAAGTCTTTTCTACACCAAGGAATTCACCCACATTTTCTTCCAGAACTTATGTGGTTTCATTGTTCATTCATTTAGATCCCTAATCCATCTGCAATTTCTTCTTGTGTATGGTGTGAAGTATGGATCTAATTTTATCTTCTTCCAAATGGCTATCCAATTATCACTGCATCATTTATTAAAAAGTCTGTCTTTGCACCATGTTGTACCATGTACCAAATATCCATATGGACCTGGTCTATTTCTGAGCTTTCTATTCTATCTCAATGATCTATTTGTCTATTCATGCCCCAGTAACATAATGTTTTAATAACAGAGGCTTTATAGTATGTTTTACTCTCTGCTAAGGCTAGTTCTGCTCCCAATTCTCACCCCTTCCCTCCACTGGTTTTCAGGTTTTTCAGTGTTTTCCTGGCTATTCTTGTATATTTGTTTTTCCATATGAACTTTTATATCAACTTGTCTAATTCCATAAAAAAAAGCTTCTCCATTGATAATTAAAACACATGACAACCAAACAAAACTAATAGCCTCTTACAAAGTGATCTGCAGTTGTTTTAAATAAAAAGTTGAGAGGACTTTTTATTTCTTAATTTCCCAAATCTAAAAAGCTAGCCAATAATTCATTTATTTCAAGCAATATTCCATTCAATGCAACCCTGGATAATGAGTTAAATATATATAATATTTAAGCCCTGTATTAAAGAGGAGTCAAGAGCTGATCAACACCTTCATGGAATCAACTTTCCTAATTTGGGCAGGGCATTTTGCGGTGAGTAAAGTTCTTAGATTTACACTGTCTTTTCTATACCTTAGTCACTGAGCACCTCTCCTGTGCTGAAAATAAACCAATTATCAATCACAATTTTTTTAAGGCTCCACAGAATTTGGAAGGTTCAAGTCTATTAGGGACAGACACAACTCTGTACTATTCAACATTAATCTCTAGGTAGCCTAGCCATTGTCTCAGCAACCACCAGGCACACTATGACACGTTCTTTGAGGCTGAGCCACAGGATGGCAGATGCAAAGCTGAAGGCCCTGATGCTACGGGAAGAGGCAGATGCTGAGTGTTGTGCCACAACTCTGGCTTTCTAACAAGAGAGATCATAAAATCTGAATCAGTCTAGGTATATAAACTATGACTTGATTCTTAATAAAAACCTGTTAAGTCTGACAAAGAAATTAAAAATCCAACATCCTGATTAAGGTTGTGTTGCAGGGGCCATGGAATCTGCAAGCAAAGTGGGAAGATCTATGAATAAAAGATTGCATTTTATAATCACCTTACCTTGTCAATTTAATCCACAGTTCAGTTTTAACAGATTTAAGGCAAACCAGCGAATCATTATTTGGACATCTAAGATACTAGAGTTAGAAATTATAGATGAAATGTTTGTATTACCCTCACTGGTTTGCTCAAGTACTTAGATGAATACACCACAGTACAAAAGGAACCAGAGAGCTAAAAGTAAAATGTTAACTACCAGGTGTTTTGTTGTTGCTGTTGCTGCTGCTGTTCTTGTTATTTTAATCTTCACAGAACATAGGAAGGCTGGGTCTGTGAGTGAGATGCTGCTTAGGCAGTGCTTCAGATAGGACTATCTGCTTATTTCCAGGGGGAGCATACTTACAACCCTCTGCTAGTAATACTAATAGATGGCATTTACTGAGTAAAGTTTGTTTTGCATCAAACACATTGCCAAGGGTTTTTTTTTTTTTTTTTTTA
>JAQZBX010105494.1:0-10845 GCA_029593785.1 Cabassous unicinctus
TAATCTCATAGCCATTCGTTGGTAAATATCCTTTAGATTCGATTTACATAATATGCTTTCTTTTCTAATTTCCTTATTCTAGTCCAGGCCCTAGTCCTTTCTCAGCTGTTAAAATCATCTTCTATCTGATCTTCCCTCTCCAGTTCCTTTTCCTTCCAGCCCATTCTATAGAATGTCACCAAATTTATCTTTCCAAACCTCACCACTGATCATGTCATATGGTGACTCCTAAAATATCAATGGCTATCCACTGTCTAAATAACCAGCAGCTAAATCTTGTTTGTTTCCCTTGAGGTTGAGTCCCCTTCATTTGAATGATCTCTTTCCTCATGTATTATATTATTGTATTCATGCCTCACCTTCTCTCCTAGACTACAAGAGCCTTGCCTGAGATATGTGACTATGACTTAGTGGATGCTCAAAAAGATCTTTTGATTAAATTAATGAATGTCTTTCATTTTGGCACTGTATAACTCTTATCTTAAAGCCAGCTTGGGTATTTTCTCAAGACCCAGGCCATTTCCCTCTAGAGATGGCTTTGGAGATGTAGACTCCATGCCACCTGGACTCCTGAAGGAGTTATTAAGAGCTGTAGAGTTTAGCAAAGCTCCTTTGGCAGAGTCTAGAACTGTAGTTTCTCACTGTGACTCAAGGGAAGACCTTAGGTTCCTTGTAACTCCTCTAGGAAAGTGGTTCTCAGACTTGACCATGCATCAGGATCATCTGGAGGGCTTGTTAAAACAGAGTGCTGGCCGCTGCCGCCCGACTTTCGGATTCTGTAGCTCTGGTGTTGGTCCTGAGAATTTGTATTTATAGCAAACTCCCAGGAGATGCTGATGCTGCTGGCCAAGGGACCACGCAGAGAACCTCTGCTCTAGGACAGAGTACAGGCATCCAGAGATCTCAATGGGATCATAAAGCTATAGGCAGCTGCCAGGCAATTGACCAGAGCCTTAAGAAAGCTATACCTTGCAGTCTTGGCTCGGTGAGAAATGATCCTGATACTCAGAAGGCATATCCTCCTGTTGAGAGCTCAAAATAAAATAGCTGAAAATCCACATTTTCATCCAAAAAGGGGTAGATCCTTCCCTAGACTAATATATGCAATAACCATATTAACTGTACGGATCTGGTGCCTCAGTCAGTTTCCATCTCTTTAGACCATCTGGATGACTTTATAGTATTTATGCTAGTATCTCCCAGGTAGAAAGGAGTTACTCACATGCAGCTCATCCTGGTAGTAAATGTGGCTCGAAAGCCCCTTATGAGCATTTGCAGCAGTATCCTCAAATTAATGGGGCACTTGATTGATAACTACTTCCTTTCTTCCCCCAGAGTCTACATCAGTACAGCAATGGGCTAGGCATTTATTTACCAAACAACAAACCCCTGATTTGAAAGTTGATGGACTGCAAGTACAGTGTTGTAAACCTTACTAAATTCAGCATGTTTTCTGACTCAAGATCAGATGGATTCTAAGGTCCCTTCTCTTTTCCCAATTTCTAGCTGAATTAAGTACTAATATGCATCTTGGGTAATATCTCTTAGATTGTTTTTTGATATCTGTAAGAACCTATATTGACAAATATTAATGTATATGAGCTTCATGTGATTGGTGAAACTTGGAAAAGGTGACTTTTTTTTAAACCATAGAAAAATCAAAATTATATTAATATTTTTAAGGGATAAATCCATGGTTATTTAAATTCAGTTTAGGTTTATAAACAGCTTAAATGTAGTTAACCATAACAGGGTACTAAGAGGAGTCTATTTCTTACTATGAACTTTATTCTCTAAATCTTCTTTTCTGTAGTTGAAGCCCTTGTGTATAAATCTGTCTACTGCAGAGATGGGAAACAGCTGGTTTACACACTCTTTGTAATAATTCTTCATAATCTCAAAGACAGTCATGAAGTTACTCTTTTCAGGCCCTTCTTATAAGTCAAGATATTCTGGCTGAGATGCTTCCCTCCCTTAAATAACAAAGTCAAACGAACTAAAGCAATCAGTCAATTAATTATTCTGTTACTTGAAGCCAAGCAACTGATCCAGCAGATTTTTCTCCTCAAATTGACCAAATGAACTCACTTTTGGTGTTCTGTAAAAATAGTTTTAAGGAGAAAAAAAAAGAAGTTTGGACTCTGGAAAGAAAATGAAGAAATAAAAGCATGAATTTAAAATATTATTAAGAACTTTTGATGGGGGAAGGAAAATATGGAACTGTGTATCAGGAATGAATGAAAGGGTTTGGAAGGGTGATAAATTTATATTTCTCTTTGACAAAAGGAAGGTATTACTCTTTGGGAGCATTGCAAAGCAAAGGATCCATGGATATTTTTTTAGAACAGAATAGCTTTTTGAAAAATGTTGGTTGAATACTCCCTTCTCAAAATGGAGCTGGTGGCTCTATTATATCTGGGCTAGGAAAGAGATTTGCTGACAATATAAATGACTTGACATTAACATTCAAGTCTTTGGGAGTTTTTAAGCCTTTAAACACCTATTGAATAATTGTCAGAAGTTATTGGCAGCTGGCCATTTATTTAGTTTTTATTCTTAAATATTTATAAATCACATAAGTTAAATTGATTAGTGGCGGAGGCTATCATTCAGCAAATGGGTTACCAAAATGAGAATGGAGGAGAGCTCAAAGATGAATTGCATATCTCACCTTATAAAATGATTTTGTATGTCTGATGTGGCATAAGAGCACAGAAAAGTGTGATAATTAAAAATTAGCCTTGGTATAATTTAAATAAATAAGAGTTTTCAAAGTAAGCAACATTTCTTTATGTCTCAGATTTGTTGTCGTAGGCTTTTTCACATTTCCAAGATACATTTTTTCCAAAGAGATAAACCATATCTCTTTGAGTAAACAAGCACTAGGTATATAATCTTGATGCTTTGATTTTGTGATTAATGGATGTAATTATCTTAATAAATTTCACTTTTCATTTCAATTCTGCTATGGAAACCTCTGGCAATTGTAGTCTAAAATAAAGCTGCTTGACTTTTATGCTTCACAAGTTTTACAATATTGTTCTAGCTTACATATTTTGCCATTTGGTACTCTTCTGGACTGTCTGAATCCATTCAATGTGGTAAATATTTATGGTGTGCTATAGTGGAAAAAGCAGCAGCCGACTGCAAATCCTGAATGTCATTGCTTGTTATTTAACTTATTTGAGCCTAAGTTTTCTGATCTATAAAATAGCACCTTCCTGAAGATATCCAGGATTAAATGAGTCCCCACTATAATGCAATATGCCTGGCTCCAAGGAGACATTTGATACATATAAATTTCCTTCTCTTGCATGCATAAGAAGGCCGTGGACAGCATAAATGGCAAAAGTCTTAAAAAGGTTAAGAGGCAGTAGAGTGGTAAAGAGAGCACAGGATTTGGAATAAGAAGGCTTTGGCTCCTATCACTTAACAGCTTATGCCTGTGGGCAAGTCATATACAAAAAACAACCATAGAGCTCTCCTTCTGGAATTCACGGATTCATTCTAGGTTGTTCCTGTGTGTGCAAATTATCTAATCGCTACAGAAAAAAAAAATACCCTATGGGATTTCTAAATGATCTACAGAAGTACCGTGTTTCATTGCTGGTCATGAGAACAATCATTTCTGAAACTCTGAAAAGTGAGTGATCTTGCAATTGAAAGAGAAAGAAAATTAAATTCTGTGGTCTAAGATTGCATAGATACCAATTCACTCCACAGGCCTGAAGGGGAACAGATGTTCACATTTTCCTGGGGTGGAGAGGGGTGGAGATTGTAAAACACTACTCTAACTCATTTTGTTCAATACCTGTAATACTTCCAAAGTGAGATTAGAAAAGCTCTCTCTTTATCTTTAAAATAGGAATAGTGTTAGCGATTATAGGGTTCTTATAAGCTTGCCCTGCCATCATGATGAGTAAGCATACTCCTCATACCCCACAGTCAGGGGGGTAAAAAAGAAAACATTTTGCACTCTGAGAAAAACAAACAAACATAAAGCAGGGTCACCCTGTCTAGTACTAGTTCCCCCAACTAAATGGCACCGTAAGCTTTCTCCCATAAACTATTTCCTAATGAAAACTTCTGCTGTTCTGTGGTGACATCTACTGAAATAATAATCATATAAGAAAGCTACTGTTTTCCCCTAGTAAGACTAACTGTAACTTTGTAATCTTATTTTTCTTTAAATACCTGCTTTATTTTTTATTTGGAGAGCCAGTTCTAAAATCCAGACATCATCGCAAAATTCTGCAAGTAATAATTCTTTTCTTAATTTGATTTAGTCTTTGAGCCTTCCTTTCACAGAAATAAATAAATGAGATAAAGCGTGTTGAATGCTTAGCACATGTTCTGCAAGTGCCAAGCATTCACTAGAAGCTAAGCAGTCATAAAAATTGTGCTAATAATAATAATGACAGAGAAAGCTCATTCAGACGTGTGACCGAAAGAAACCAGTAGGTTTGAAGCAATTGATTGCCATGCTTGGGTATGAAGATGGGGGGGCAATATACTAAAGATTGCTAAATTAACTTCATATATTTTCTCTTTTAAAAAAAATTGGTTAGGATTATATAATAGTAGGTCAGGGGAATGTTATCTCTGCTCTATCTTGACTTCTTCTTGATATGGCCCTCTTCTAATGACATCATTGTGGACAACATAAGAAGATGCTGACTTCATGGTAATGTAAGAGGTATTCCTGGGTTGATTACACAGCTGTGAGCAAGAGTATGGATTTGTAAATTTATTTGAACTCGGAGGAGGTCTCTTATGATACACTGCAAGAATGGATTAACGGGAACTACACGTCTAATATTGTAAAGGATGAAGATACAAGAAGCCTGAAAAACAGAATAGGCTACTTGGTGAGAGTGTGAGCTCTCTGTCCCTTTTCATATTCAATTCAGGCTGAATATTACCTACCTGGGCTCACCAGAGAGAAGGTTCTAGAATAGGTAGATTATATATCTTTATTCTTGATCAAAACTAGATGCTTCATTAACACAACGAATGTTAAAAAGAAAAAAAAAGGAAACAAATAGGTTTTCATTGCTAAAATTAGTGGCTATTGGAAATGCTTTCTCCATGGTGAAATTCATGCTATTCAAGACATGTGGATTAGCTAACATAATTTAGAGACACATCTTACACCAGCACAGATCTAGGGGTGGGGCAATGGCATGCCTCCTTGAGAGATACTGTTCTTAACTTGATTCCAAAATGGCTCTGTGTCCTGATTAAGAATATTCTTGGTTGCCATTAAATGGCTGGCCTAATCCTGCCACTGGAATATCGCCATATTTGCCTCAGGGGAAACTTTCCTGTACGTTTTTGTTTTTTTGGAGCATACACACACAAAAGGACAGAGTTGGAGCTTTTCAAAGTTTATAAGATAGGTTATGTACCTATTTGTTAAATAAATGTATATGCGGTAGAATGTGGCCCAAAGCTTTCTTTCATTAAATCCTGGAATCAAGATAGTGGGGGAATAGCTAACCTTCTCCTACCCCTAACATTGTGGCTACTTCATTAACCAAAAAGAACCTGAATATTCTGCATGACAACATTGTTTTAGGCCAGTTCACAATAGCTGTGTATTTCCAAAGATCAGTATCTTATTCTAACTGGTACTCTGCCTGGTCAGATTCCATACGGGCAGCAAAGCCAGAAAAGTAACTTGGACCACCTTGTGACAGCACTTATTTTCTAAGCTAAGAAGCCTGGACTTCCTCTGGCAGCAACATGGAGACTTTTTTAAAAAAAAGAATCACACTAAGATTGTGCTTAGAAAGAGAATTCTGGCAGAGTGTGGAGGATAAAAGGAGGGGTAGGGACTATTTTGTAAAATCACAACTCCTCTAATAATAATAATAATAATAATAATAATAATAAAGGAGGGGTACGGAAGGAAGCAAGAAGATGGTGTAGGAGGCTTGAACAAAACAGTTGCAATTAAAAGGTGGCGGGGCAGGGAGTCTGCTTTCAAGAGATATTGGGAGGTACTTTTGATCCACTCTGATGGCTAATTGGAGATGACAAGTGAGGAGAAAGCACACCCAGTGGGGTAGAGGATGATACAAGGGACTGAGGTACAAAATGGAAGAGGACAAGGAATGAGCAGGGGGAGGGGAGTGATTTATAAGCTGGGTTTGGGATCTACTGCAGTGGAAATAACCAATCGATTACTAGAAAAATGATACTGAAACAAGAGAACTGGGAACAGGAGATTTAGATCTAGGAATTATTTGTGTATAAATGCAATTAAAGACAGGGTAGTAAATGTGATTCAAAAAGGGGCATGTTATGGAATGAGAAGAGAAATGCTAAGGTCTGAACCCAAGGGAAATAAAATATAAGGTTATGTAGAGAGATTCAAGGAGCGACATGAACAAAGCAAGATAGCAAAACATCAACATGTACTATCTTGGAAAAATAGAATTCTTCTGATGTAGAACTGATTTAGCCAGGTAATCCCCATTGTAACAATTTAAAAGGAACGGGCTAGAAGTGTCCCCAGTGCCAAATCCCTCATTTACCAGTGTGATACAATGGCTGAAATTTTTGGGATTTGTGGTCATTTAGACCTTGGTTTAAATGATCTTATTAGTTGTGTGACTCTCTATCAAAAAGGAGTCAACACAGCACCTGTTATTTAATACATATTCAATAAGTGGTCAATGAATCTTTTATTCTTATTGTTATATCACCATAGTAGGACATTTCTTCACAATATTAGCTAAATGTCCTTTTTCTGTTCTTCACACTCTTTGCCTTTCCTTATTTCCTAGAGTATTTTATGCACTCCCCCTTTAGGGGGAGGTAACTCTGATGGCCAAGAGTAAAAGCATTGCTGGGCTTTAACTTTCAATTTACATCTTTTTAGAAAACCAAGAGAAGAATCTGAAAAGCATGGCGTTCCTTTTTAATAGCCACCTCTTCTTTGGAAGAGGAAAAGACTTGTGGGAGACCTAGGAAGAATGGGGGATTTGATGATGTCGGGGAAGTTTTCCACCACTGGAAGAGTAGATAATTTTTTAACCACAATAGTATGTATAGAAGGCTCTAAGGCGGATGTGACTAAAGTTCAGAGGCTGCTTGGGTTTCTGAAAAGGGGCCCTTAGTGCCCTAGGGAGGAGAAGAAGATGATAAACGCCCCTGTGACCTAGGTTTGAGGTAGAAGCTGAGATGCACAGGTTGTATCATTTTTCCCAGGAAAGAGCTTGGAAAACTCTAAGCTTTGTAGAGAAATCCTTCACCCAACCCTGGGTGGGAGGAAATGGGTGAAGGAGGTGTTTTTGTTTGTTTGTTTGTTTGTTTGTTTATGGGAGGGTGGGTGAATGTAGAAGAATTTGGAGTGCTAGAAACCCAGGTAAAACTCTCCACCATTCCCAAAGGAGCTGATTCTGGAGAAGCGTGTCAACCTTGTCGCTGGAGGCCATAGCGAGGATCTTGGCCTTGAGCACCCAGTTCAAGTGAGAACAGGATAGCAGATCCACCAGATGTCTTTTGCCCTTACTAGAAAGCTAGATATGAGTTCCTAAGAAGCAGATTTCTTGGGAGAAATGGGAAGGAGATAGGAAACAGAATATCACAAATTTTGACTGAATGTTCACCCAAAAGAAGCTGAACTGCAATCCAGAAGTTATTGAGTTATCCTAAAGGGGCAAGATTATGAGTTTTCTGCCATTGGTGGAAATGGGAACTTAAGAGCCAAGCTGAATGGCTTTAGAGCATTAGAGAATTAAAGAAAGTTGCATTTATGCACACCTATTTTAAGATACGGATTTTTAACCTGCTACATCATTATTATCATCATAATCACCATCATCACTGTAGTATGGTTCTGATGAGTGTTTCTGCAGGAGAGAGGAGAGTTAGGGTGGGGCCCTAGACCACTGTTTCAGGAGGAGCACATCTGCTTTAATAAAGGAAGGGTACATATGTGATTGCATTTAGAGCAAGAAATCCTTTACATAAAACCATTTGAAAAATCACTGTTTTGGCAGCCTCTGCTTTATGTGTTAGAGGAATTATTTGCACATTAACATTATCCAGATGATAATTCAGCTTGTTATCTTGGTTTTCTTTGTGTCTGACCCATTCCCAGTGGCATCCCATGGAAAGCCCTAGCAGTTAAATCCCAGACTGTGTACAAGATGGCCCTAAGGAAATGGTTCTAACAATTCTTAATGCATTTGTTAACTAAATTGGCTTTCTGAGAGAAATCTACCATATCTCAACTGGTAGATGTGATTTGTTAGTGTTTGTTTTATATTTTGACTTAAATCACTTTAGACAAGCTGAGGACCCCACAGCTACAACATGGCACTGACATGCAGAAAGGTTATCCAAGCAATTCTCTGAAGTGTTTACAATGAGCAAGACTCCCGAAAGAAACTTCAAATCACTGAAGGCTCAACTGCATATGAGTCATACTTCTTCAAATTGTTCCAGCATCTTCTACCATTCAGAACATAACAGATAAAAACTACACTGGAAATGGATGGTTTGGGTAAAATCACTCATACTATTCAGTACACAAAATAAACAAATTCAAAACAGGGTTAATTAACTAAACTGAGACTTGTGGAGGCAATCTGCTTTATCAAATCTCCTCTACTGTGCTGATCGCGCAAACAACAGCAGATCATTAGATTATACGGAACATACTCAATTTTTAAAACATAAAAATTAACAGGGACTCAGCATTCAATAAAATAAAGGCTTTGGAAATAGACTTAACTTCAAGTTCCACCTTGACCACTTACAATAATACTTGTGTTATCTTCTTGAGTACATTATTTAACCTCTGGAAGCCTCAAGTGCCTTATCAGTAAAATGGGGGTAATAATACTGACCTAAGAATTTTTGTGAGGCTTAGCAAGAATGATTTTAAGAACGCTTAGCTCTCTGCTTGGTGATCATCCAACAATAGTTCTGACACTGACAATTTTCTCCCAGCTCTTTGAAGCAGTGGCAAAATAAAAATTAATGGTTTGTATGAATAAGCAAGAAAGTCAGAAGCAAAAAAGAAATAGGCAAATCAGCACTTAAAAGTAAAAAATAAAAACAGTGGTGCCTCAGCTCTGGCTTTACACTAATGGGAAGGGGAGAGGAGTAGAGAGAGGAGTATTAGGGGTGCTGTAGAAACTGCTCCTCTCCCCAAGTCTGCCAACTTACATTTCTGCCTGTGGATTTATTCCAGAGGAATTGCTCCATTGCCTTTGGCATTATTTAGTGCAAAACTGACAGCTGAGGGAAAAAAAAGTTTCTATATATGACGGAAACTTTTGCCATCCATACTATTCAGGGTCAGCTTGCATATACATCCTATGCTGCAAGTTTATGTTTCATATGAATCACTTTCAAATGAGCAAAAAGGAAAAAAAAAACCAACTTAAGTACTCTAATGGGTGGTTTAGGGAACTCAATTTTAAAGACTCCAAATTCATCTTAGATTGTACACATATTCATGTCTGATGAGAGGTAAATAATAATTATGATAGCCATGAAAATAATATTTCTTGTCCAATTTGAACAAAAATATTAGATTTATTATTATGGAACAATGTGCTTATGCATTTTTCTATCTGTTGGTCTATACGTGGAATAAAAATTAGCCTCTCTAAAAATAGCTAAATAAATAGGATTGAAAAGATTGCTGGAGGAATCCAAAAACACTGGGTATATTTTACTAAACTGATCAGTCTAAATCAGGAACAAATTGAGATTCACTTCAAACATAATTAAAAGAAGATTCACTTCAAACAATTAAATGAGACTCTCCTTACCTATAGAGAAGTAAAGCTGGCCTTTAAGTACTGATTACAAGGCGAGAGAAAATGAACACGCTGAGGGCATTACGACTGCAGTTTAGAAGCTGCAAACGCTGCTTGGAATATAATTCTAAAAGGAGAAGCTGTTGCTTTACAGTTTTGTAGAGGAAAATATCTAATGCCTCCAAAAAATCACCCATCCAATTCTGCATAAAAGATGAATTTACTTACAAACGTTGAAAGATTTTAAGAGCTGCGCCAATGGTTACGCAGGTAACTTTTCATTCCCCACAGCAAAATAAAGGAAGGGAACAAATAAGAATATTCAGAAAGAGCAATGAAAGAGGGAACCCGTCTTACCTCCATCCAGCTCCTCGGCTCCAAAATGATTCCTGTAGAAGAGCATGATTTCAATCTTGTAACACTTGTAGATGGTCACCAGGCAAATAAGCAGCAAAAGGATAGCACCAAGCCCTCCAGCAAGTTCAACTGTGTACATCAGCTCTGGAAAAAAAAAATCACAGAATGGAATTAAACCACATTCACATCAAAAGTCATAAATTCAGTTTTGTTTGACAGTTTGCGGATGAGAGCAAATTCTGCATGAGAATTTGACCTTTGGGTACCTTTCTAGCTCTGTTCACTTAGTGACACTTAGGGTTGTGTGTGGTGACTGTTACTAAGCAACACTGCTTATGGTAAAAAAATGACCCTTGATTTGTAGATGGCATCTGGGCTGAGAAAATTAGAAATACCTGATTGAAAACTATAATTGGGGGCTTGCCTGAGTACAGTAACTCTTATTATAAACATATCCCTGTGGGGGTCCTGGAAGTTATACTTGGGGTTGATGAAAGAAATACTGGTTTCTTTGGATATGAGGTTTTTAAACCAGGAAGGCTTCTGCGCTCACCCATTGTGAATCTTGATCTCTCACACCTGAGCTGTCACCTGGAGAATGGGGCAGAGAGGTGAGAAGGACAAACAGAAGGACCCCTGGAGAGCAGTGTGAACTGTTGGAGAGACAGTTGTGAGGGCTGCTTCCACAGAAGAGGTACACCCAAGG
>JAQZBX010105495.1:0-10845 GCA_029593785.1 Cabassous unicinctus
AACAGAACTTTAAGGACAATTTTAGTTTATGTTCAAACTATTACCCTGTTCCAACAGGGAGGTATATAACATTGGGAAAGAGTGACTAGGAAAGAAGTATCTCAAAATCACCACAAGAATTTTTTTGAGAAAAGCATTCTTTGAGGGTTAAGAGTTAGGGGTGGGGATTGTCTATTAGAATTTTGAGAGGAGGTTAGGTAGTTTGAAATGGATCCCCAGTTGGTTTTGATATGCCTCTCCACTCTCATCTCCAATTTACCATCATCTCCTGTTGGGAACTGCAATCCCACAGAATATATGTCATTAAGCAAAATAATACATATTACATACATTAAACACATTACTCGTATGTAAAGCATATAATATTTATAACATTGTACTCTCTAAAAGTTCACTCAGCTTCAAAGATAAAACATAATACCCTTGGGAAGCGGATGTGGCTCAAGCGATTGGGCTCCTGTCTACCATATGGAGGGTCCAGGTTTGGTTCCGGGGCTTCTTGGTGAAAGTGAGCTGGCTGGTGTGGTGAGCTGATGCAACAAGATGATGCAACAAAAAAGAGACACAGAGGAGAGACAGTGAGAGAGACAATAAACCAGGGAGCTAGGGTGGCTGAAGCAATTGAGTGCCTCTCTCCCACATTGGAAGATCCTGGGATTGGTTTCCTGTGCCTCCTAAAAAGAAGACGGGAAGAGAAGACAAGCAGACACAGAAGAATGCACAGTGAATGGACACAGAGATCAAACAGCGAGCACAAGCATGGGGATGGGGTGGGGGAAGGAGGACCAATAAAAAAATCTTAAAAAAAAACAACACATAATACCCTTTAAAAGGCACATGTACTACTTTTATAGTTAGAAAAAATAAAGAAATTTTTGTGTTTTGATAGTAAAAAGTTAATGCTTACCCATATGTCTGATATTGTGTGAGATAATTTTGCCTTTTGAGAGTGACATAACTTGAATGCTATTATCCCAGTGTCCAGCACTAAAGAGCAGCTTTGCATCATGTGATATTACAAATAGTTTAGAAGTGATCTCCAGCCCTGGAGCAAAAGGATGATTCACACTACGCTGAGTTCTGTAAACACAATTAACAATTAGATTTTCCTTAAAAGATCACTTACATCAATATCAACAATTTCTTTTATTTCTCTAAAAGTGAAATAAAAAGTTATATATATTATAGTACATTAATCTTATAGCTTTCCAATTTAATAAAACTGGCTATTTTGTAAATGAAAGCCTCAAAATTTGAAGACAAGTTAGGCTATGCCAGGACCAGAAAATCAGAAACTTACTAAAACCAAGGAACTATTGCACAAGATGATGAAACAGGCAGATAACTGCATATAGAACAGTATTCATGAAGACTATTTTCCATTTCAACCAAAGCAAGCATATGGATCTTATCTGTTTCCAACTGAAATACCTGTGAGGTGCGCCAGTCTAGACTCTGCAGAAAGACGCAAAGTAATTGCACTTACGTGTATATGCAGAAAATGAGGGCTGTTTCTAACACATCAGCTCTAGAACTAATTTATTATTCAATATTAGTTTGCTCAGAGTCTTTTCCAGGCAAAGTACAATGGTACTAAGTCCTATGTGGGATAAGACAGAAAAAAAGACATTGTCCCAGTCTCATGAAGTTTTATTCTAGTGAGGAGGCCAAGAAAGATATAATGATAATAGTAATATCATTTTGAATAGCTTTAAAATATATGATGCAATCTGATCCTCAAAATAGCATTATTAGATGCAATCTAACTAGAAAAAAATGGAAAGAAAGAAAAAAGGAAAAGAAACTTGGATCTCTATAATAATACTTTCAAAATGACACCAATTAGTTTTTTGTTTTCCTGGCAATAAGGTAACTGCCTCCTGTAGTTGTTCTGCTTAAAATTCATTTACTTACTTTGGATTTGTCACTGTTTGATCTTTGATGAATGTAAAATAATTATAAATATTTCTGTCATAAGGTAGCCATCCATGGATTCCAATAACATAATTCATGCTTACTGTTACCTGGAAAAGAATATATAAAACTCAAATTAAATAAAAGATTTAAAGAAAGCAGTAAAGAATAACCAAATATTCACATAATATTAGCATTTATCATTTAGGAAATGTGTACTTAAAACATGAAGCTTATTAAGAAAGTCTTAAAATAATTCAAATGGAAAAGCTCTTTATCTTAATGCAAGAAAATTTGTCAAATGTATCTTTTTTTATTAAAATGATTTTCTTCTTAACTTCTCAAAGTTTATTAGCATCTATTAGTTGGAAGTCAGAGAAATTCAGAGTCAAGATTTACCATAAAAATATGATATGTAACATATAATGTATCATTTTAGAATACAAATCGGGAGAACTTGGAGTGAGAGACATTATTTTCTTTTCAAAATGAAAAGTTCTTTTTCTCCTTGATTATACAAGTAAGGCAGCACCCCCACCCCCAAATAAGACAACTTAAAAACATACAGATAATTGAAAATCGTAAGTTCCATCACTCAAAATATACTTAGTATTTTGTATATCTTTCTGGATCTTTTTACTAAGCAAATACATAACACGCATAATTAAAAATCAGACCTAATTCTGCAATCTCTACTGTTCACTGTGTTATACCCTATTATTTTAATTTCTAAGTGACAAAATTAGAATAAGACAGACCTAGGTTTGGTCCATGTGCCAGTGTCCCAGATCCCTTACTTGCTAGCTCTGTGACCTTGGACAAGTTACTTCTTCTCTGAGTTTTAATTTCTCATCTGCAGAAGGGAAATAATAATAGTGCCTATATCTCACAGGACTGTTACGTGGATTAAATAATACAATTCACGTAAAGCACTCACTAAAGTACCTTATACACTGTAGTCAATTTTGTATTTCTCATTATAATGATTAAAGCTTTATAATAAATTTTAATACCTGATTAGATATTATCCCTATTTTTCTTGTTTGAAAATTTCCTACCTATTTCTACCATATATTCTTCCAGATAAACTTTAGAATTACATTAATTACTTAAAATAAAAATAAAATAGAAGATACGTTTTTGTGTTTTGCTCAAACTAATTCTAAAAAAACTTTTTCGATTATTTTTAAAATGACTTAAAAATTTTATTTCATCAATTTCTAGGTTGTTATGGATATAGACATGGCAATGTGAAAAAGGTATAAATCAACTTACCAGCATCTCAGGGCTGCCTTGAGACATAAAAGAGCGAGACTGATTTTTGGGAACAATGGCCTTTATTAGTGGAATACCATCACTAATTCCCTATAAAATGAAAGACAGGTTTAATGGCTGGTTCTGTTCATCTTTATTAGGTACAAATTACTGAAAACATTTTTTCTTTAATCAAGGATGAACCCTGTAATATAGAACTTTACTGTATTGAAACATATCATCATTTACCTAAAAATGTACAAAAGAAATAATATACAATGTTTGAATGGCACATGTGAAACTTCTGAAGTCTATCACCTTTTCCTATTCCACTACTCTGGTGTAAAAGATGTAGATTTCAAGGGATATCAACCATTTAAAACAGCTAGTGATACAGAATATTTCCTTTTCTCCTGCTATACTGACATGAATATAAAATAGAAAATATAGACCTTATAATTTTCAAAATAGTCAAATGGGAAACCTGATTATATTTTATGAAAATTCCTTCTGTGTCTAACTTCCAAAAAATAGATCTATTCCACTGAGGTACTTACTCTCTGAAAGCCATAAAAACAGGACCAGAAAATATAGCCCTCAGAAAACATCTACCATGGTCTTATACAATGATACATACATATACATATATCCCCAACTTAAAGGTCTTCTCAACAACTCAGTTCCTTGATGTAATAATTCATAAATGATACATTTATTAAGTAAATGACAACTCAGCATTATTATGTGCCAGGTTCTGCTCTAAGAACTTTATATGAACTAATTTAAAAATGAATTATAAGTCATATAAAGTTAGTGCTTATCTTTTTTCTTTACATTGTAAATTAATCAAGAGAAAAATGACTTATATTTGAACAAACATATGACAATGGTGCATGAGAAAAATCCATTATTAAGTCCCTGCTGTCTCCATTTTCTTCACATTTTAACAACCAGGAAAAGATGACCTACAGAAAGGCCTTCTTTTTTTCATATGGAGATGTGGGTAAATGCTTTCTCTTACGATGATGGAAAGGTGTTAAATTATTGGTTATCATGTTCTTTATCCTGCTCTCTATATATTAGTCCTGGGGAAAGCTACCCTCTGACATGGTGCGTAAGGAGAGGGCCAAATGTGTCACTGCACCTGCAGATGGAACTCAGAATCTATTATCCTATAAAAACAATGTCACAAATGATTAGACATGATGGAAATAGTTCTATCAGCATTACAAAATAAATATAATATTATATGTCCACCAGTTTATGGGTTAAATACAGTTTTCTGGGTTGCCCTTTCTGCAGAAAACACTTAACATAGCAGGCCTGAGACTGTTATCCTTAGAAAAGTCTGCTTGCAAGGTTGGCCCTTGGCTGGCACCTGGGAACTTAGTTGGTGTAGCAGTTTGATATTGTTTACAAATTCCAAAAATAGATATTGGATTGTGTTTGTGAACTGGTCTGTTAGGATTGGATTCAGAGGTTTCACTTTTACTTGATTAAATAATGATTAAGACTTTGATTGGGCCACACCAGTAGGACGTGGTAGGCAGGGACTCACAGAGGAAACCACATGGCAGAGAAGGAAAGTTGAAGTTTTGGTACTGGAGCCCGAGGAAGTAAACACACAGAGAAGCAGATACATGAGTAAGGAGAGAAGGCCCATTAGACATGGCAGAGGCCCCAGGAAGAGAGATAAGCAGTTTGCCTGAGAGTCTACAGCTGGCCTTGTGGAGAGAGCAGAGCAGCTGAGCCCAGAGGGGAATAAGCCCCAGGAGAGAGACGAGACTAAACCCAGCCTACAGCTGATATTGGAAGAAGGTGGGACCACAGAGCCTTAGGAGGAAGAGGAAACCTGAACCCTTGTAGATGTTGGCAGCTATCTTGCTCAAACACCTGGCAATAGACTTTGGTGAGGGAAGCAAATTAGGCTTTCATGGCCTCGAAACTGTAAGCTTCTATCCCAAATAAATACCCTTTATAAAAGCCAGAAGATTTCTGGTATTTTGCATCAGCACCCCTTTGGCTGACTAATACAGTTGGTAAACAGTTTTCTACACTGATATAAAACATTCCCTAAATGATAAGCGTGGTTCACTATGCCTAGAATGCAAACAATAAGGCTTATGCTGAACACCTGCTTTTCTTCTGGTAGTCTGGAATTTTGGTATGTGTAGGTAGACAATGCCTACATGACCAACCCCCAATAAAAACCTTGCAGCCTGAGTCTCTAATACGCTCTCCTGGTAAACAAAAATGTGTCTACAAACTTATTCACAAACCATTACTGAAAGAACTAAGCACATCCTGCGTGACTCCATTAGAAGACGCTTACAAGATTGTGTCTGGTTTCTGCTGGCCATTTCCCCATGTAGCTTTTCCTTTTGCTGATGTTGCTTTGTATTCTTTCACTGTAATAAATCTTAGCCATCAGTACAACTATATGTTGAGTCTTACAACTCCTTCTAGTAAATCAAAGAAATGAGGGGTGGTCTTGGGGAATCCCTGACATCCCTTGGAAATGAGTCATCATTTATAAGCATTGATTCTATGTGTTCTGAGTTCTAGGGAACTGACAAATACTTTTGGAAAACAAGTAACTTTGTAGAGTCTGTATTGTTAAACATTATGTAATTATCGTAATCAAAATGAACCCAGGAAAATAGTGACCAAAGTTAATTATAAAATGCATTCACCAGCATGAAAAAATATCTAAACTTAATATACAGTGGAGTTAACTACAATATTGTTCATTTGAGGAAAATTCAGTATAAAGTTATTCCTGTAATGAACCTCATTAAAATTCTTTTAAACTAAATTATCAAAAAATTCTAAAGTTTTCACATGACATTAACCCTAAGAAACATAGTGATGTTTTAAGGCAGGGACCAACAACTATGGCCTGTGGGACAAATCCAGAATGGTTTTTATAGTTTAAAATGGTTACATTTTAAGTGGTTACACATGCAGTCTGATAATGACTTTGTTGATTTTGTGTCTTGGCCTGCAAAGACTAAAATATTTACTAACTGGCCTTTTAAGAAAAAGTTTACTGACTCCAGCTCTAATGCATGAAAGTTACTGCTTGATGCTATACCTGTTTCCAAACTATTCTTAATTACTTTTTATCTTTTTTTCCCAAGAGAGAGTTAATATTTTCTTCCCTAACCAAATTCATAGATGATGTGTTTCATATTCACATTTTGAACTACAAAGTAATTCAATCTTTAAAAATTTAAACATTTGAATTTATTTATTTGGAGGTACTATTTCAATTACATCATTAACTACTCTTGATTATTCCTCCTGATACTACCAATTAACAAACTGACTTTTTGGGCCATATTTTATAGATGTGCAGATATTATAAATAAGAGGTATTTTAGTCTCTTTCTACATATCATCTCAACTGTCAAACATGCACAAAAAAACTTTTTAAATCAAATTATTTATTCTTCCTTGTCAGGAGAATGTGAAGTAGAAGAAAGAAAGAGAAGAGAATTCAGACTATTACTCATCAGCAAACAAAAGTTTTTTTAAAAAAATTACTGTAAAATCCAAGCACAGATTATCGTAGTATTTATTGACTATTTTGGATTAAATATTATAATCCCATCCTTCCATTTAAGAATAAAATTAACTTTCAGGTGTATAGAAGTCACTTGATATTACCAAGTTGGATATTACCTCTATAAAAAACGACTTGAGTTCAGAGAGGTGTTGAAATAAGGTTAGGGTTGAAGTGTCTATTTTGGTCTGCTTCTGCTCTGCTTCCTCTGCTGATAATCTAGGAGGGTGTGGTTCCTTCAAAACAAATTTATGGAAAAATAATTCTAAAATTATATTAAAACATCTATCACTGCATCTCTTCATATATACTAGGTTCTAGCTACCTTGTATTAAATACCATTCACTGTTGAGAGCTCCATGCCTTGGCTCAGACTATTTCCTAAGCAGAGTTCCTACCATCTTCATTTCTATGGAAACTTTTAAAAAGTTTTTCTTATTGATATCTCCTTCAATTTTTTAAGTCAGAATCAATTATTCCCTTTCATTATTTTCTCAGCATATTATTTAGTATATATTTATTACTTATTTCTCTCTATTTTGGATTACGGGTAGTTGCTCATGGTCTGTCTTCCCCAAGTAGACTATAGGTATCTTAAAGTCAGAGATAAAGTCTTATTCAGTTTTGGATTATAAATATCTAGAACAGTATCTTAAACATTGTAGATGCTTAGTAAATGTTTGGTAAAACTAAATGCATTATTCAAAATTCATAATTTTGGTGAATCTTTAATTTCTGAAATAAGATCAAATTGTCAATATTACCAGAATCAAATTATAGATATTGTTGCACTTACTTTCCCACACCAGTAAAATAAATTATTATTCTTCCTAACTTGAAAATCAGAGACACAGAACAGTGTCACCTATATTAAAAGAAAATAATTGAACAAAATAACATTCCAAAGGAACAGTTAAAATGCAAAACTGAATTCTATCTAACGGGAATTATTCCCTTTCCATTACTAAATATTAGTTTATAGGAAATAAGTGTGAGAGATATAAGTACTTCAAATATTTAGTTTTCAATTATCCATGTGAGTATTATGTACTTTATTTTAAAATCAAAGGCTGATTTCGTCATTTTTTTATTGTAATAAAAACTAATTAGCACTATTCTTGTAAAACAAAATAGAAACATAAGACTGGTACAAACATATTATAGAATCTATTTCAGAACCCTCTAAGTACTCTGTTTTATTCTGTTACTTTTTCGTTTTGATTCTACAAGAGGGTAAGGGATAAAGCACTGACTTCAAATATGACTATTATGTAAAAACTAATGTTTGAGGCTTTAAGTAAAGAGTTGCTAAAGGCATAATGACAGCTATAAAGCTCAGCCTGATGACTGAATTGACACATGTCCATAAGCCAGAGTTTAGCTACTCTGTTTGTTATAGGAGCTGTGCAGATTTCATTAAACAAATTATTTACTGCACACATACTATATGCAAGAGACATACAAAGGTGATTAAGAGAAGGCTGCTGCCTTTAATGTTTTCATAATTTAGTGAGAAAATGGATATATACACAATTAACTAAGGCAGAAAGTGTCATAATTAGGCTATAAATAAAGTCCACAAGAACACAGAAAAGTGATCTAGTTCTAGATCCATAACGGGGTTTAGAGCTAATAATTGAGGAAATATGGCATGGTAGAAAGGCTTTTGGAGTTAGATGGTTATGTTTGACCAAACACCTGGGCACAATATTACCTGGCTGAGTTGACACATTAGCCTAACCGCCACAGCATCCAAATCCTACCCCAATCACTATCTGGTCGTGTAAACTTGGCAAAAAGTATTTAATTTCTGTAAGCCATTGTAGACTATTAATTTCTGTAAGGCTTGATTTTATCATCTTGTAGATGAGGGTAAATGGCTATTTACTATGAGGGTTATGTAAAGCACGTAACACAGTGATGGCATAAGAAAGCCTAAGTAAACAGTATATTATCATGTATCTTCATCTCTAAATTCACATGCTAACAATAACAAAGATCAAGACATCTTTGAAAATTAACACTGAATTAACTTCTGTGAGTTCAAAGCTGTGTGTAATCAGGAGGACAAGAATTTAATTTCAGATACTACTATAGAAAAAGAAAGATAGTACTATTTATAATTTGATTTTATATTTTTTATATTCCATAATTTGAGTCTTAGAACTGAGTTTGGGGGCTATGAATGGTTAAGTATCCTTTTGGGGCAGATGTCAGCTACTAGAAGTCTTATATATAGTGAGAGCCCCAATACAAAGACACTTTTTATGGTATACCCTAACTGGTACTCAGAGTTCCTTCTTCATTTAAATAAAGGAGTAATATTTCCCCTCACAGAGGGTGTTCAACCTCACCTTCTCCTCTCACAAACAGTAAAATAAGGTGATTGACTGGTTTTTGAGTAAATATAAATCTTTCTATGACTTATAATAATTGGCCATACATGTGGATTTTGTTTGCAATATTTTGTTATTCCTTAAAAAAGGAAAATCATTTAAATAAATATATTCATTTTTAATGAATATTAAAATTTTAAAATATATATAATTTTTCCCAAATTCTAGATGATATTTCTATGGTTTTAATTAATTAATTGTAATTAAAAAATATGCTGGTATACTATTACTTAGCAATTTAATTCTAGAGTTTTACGTTTTCAAAAACTTAAGTGATTTACCTTTAACAGCTGACAAGGTGTTTGCCCAAAATTATTAATCATTCCTTCTAAAGCTTTTCTTTCCTTCTCATCTGTTAAGGCGTCCAAATCCACAGCTCCTAAAACCAGGAAAAGTAGTCAACTCACTCTAGACTGAAAATAAATCAGGAAGCCACACAATGTTAAGAGACAGATCAATATATTTTCAACAAATATTACTCCATTCTTTAATTTATAAGAATATTGTCAAGAGTAATTTTTAAACTAGTAAATCTTCCAACATTAATATGCATAAATATAAATTTCAACCATTACTTAAAACTAAAGTATTTTAAGCAATTAAAAGTTAGCAGGTAGTCTACAGAAAGTTCTCTTGGTAAAATATAAACTATTCTCAAAACACCTAATTGTTTTCTTCAAACAATAGTCAAGCTAAAATAAGAGTAACCCATGCAAAAAAAATGCTATAAGTTCCTGCTTACCGAGCAAAGGTTGGAGAAGGTGATATTCTGGTTAATTCAGCTATACCAACATGGAGTGTCACATGGCTTATAATTGGCCAAACTAGACTTCAAAGTCCATGCTCCTAACTAACCACCATGCTATAGAACCCCATTACAATTATTACCTGAATGGATTTGGTATTGTAAAAATATGCTTGTCTATTTACCAAAAGTCATATCGGCTCTGCTCAATTTCATATAACTTCACTCTATTAGCAATTTTTTGGAACTATTAGCTCTAAGATTAAAAAAGAAAGAACTAATTTTTGTATCTTTCAAAGCCATCAAAAATGTTATACATTAGAACAATGTCACCTTATTTATCATTGGAAGAACATATTTGTTCCTCCAAATTCTAAAGGCCTTCTTTTAAAGTCTGCTAACAATTTAATTCTGAATATTTAATGCAGGACCCAATTAAATAGGATAATATAGACAGAGCGGATAGAAAATTTAGATAGCACTATGAAATTTATATTTGCATATAAACACTTAACTAATATATTTTTTAAAGGAAGCAGCCTCTATAATTAAGTAGAAAAAGATCACTAAGTAATTAGGCCCAAAATACTATGTATAAATACATATTAAAGTTTCTAACAATATAAGACCAGAGAAAAAGTAAACAGGCTTATACCTTCATAACTACAGTAATAGAAAACGTTGAGTGCCTCCACTGCAGCTGGCCCCCTCTGTTTATAGCCAAAAATCAGATCTATCCATTCATGAAGATGAGCAGAAACATACTCAGACTCCTAGAAACAGAACAAATTTAATAAATTTGAGGTACCTTCCAAATGAAATGTAAATATGGGTCCTTTAACAAAAGAGCAGATTAAACATATTAATATTTACTCCATGTGTATTTATTAACATTGGGCAAAGAAAATAACACAAGTAATCTAATAGCCTAAATAACAAAATTAATGATAGCTGTAGAATGCTTTTTTTTT
>JAQZBX010105496.1:0-10845 GCA_029593785.1 Cabassous unicinctus
AAAAAAAAAAAAAGTTTAAAAAAAAAATTAGTTTTATTGCATAAAGATTTGTAGTTTACATACATTAAATTCTTATAATTCCCTTTGAGGTAGGTATTGTCATCTCTGTTTTACAGGTGGGAATGTTGATGTTAAAAAAGGTTAAAAAAGGGAAGCGGCTGTGGCTCAATTGGCTGGGCTCCCGTTTACCATATGGGAGGCCCCGGGTTCGATTCCTGGGGCCTCCTGTGAGGGCAGGCTGGCCCGTGTGGCGCAGTGAGCTGACGGCCCACGCCCGGCGTGGTGAGCTGATACAGCAAGATGGTGCAGCAAGGGCAGACAGGCAGACGCGGAGAAATACAAAAGCAAATGGACGCAAGCACAAGCAGCAAGGGAGCAGGGGATGCATAAATAAATAAATCTTTAAAAAAAAAAAAGTTAAAAAACATGGGGCACGGATGTGGCTCAAACGGTTGGGCGTCCATCTCCCATATGGAGGGACCTGTGTTCAATCCCCAGGATCTCCCGGAAAAAAAAAACTTGTCTGTCATCTTACAGTTAATAAGTGACAAAGCCACAACTTGAACCCAGTTGGTCACACTCTAAATTATGCTCTTCAGTCTGTGCTTTGATGTTTTCCCAACTTCTACCAACAGAAATACTTTATTGAATGACAGGGTTAGTTTCAATGACACATTTTTTTGTGTGCTATGCCTTAAAATGGAGTGGAGCCAATACCGAAATATCCTGTAGTCACAAGTTTCTATGGACTCTTCAGTCTCAGCAAGATACTTTTTTTGCCTTAGCATTTTCTTCTTATGGCATAACTTTGCTCATAGTTTGTATTTGCATTAGAAAATAAAAATACTCTTCCATGAATGTGAAAGCAAAATATAGTACTGTATATATCACACAATCCAGATCTTATTTTAAAATATATCTACATTATAATCATATACATATGCATAGAAAAAGATGGAAAAGAGCTGCATCATACTGTTTAGTCCTTATCCCAAGGTGGGGGGGATAAGGGATGACTTATTTACTTCTTTGCACCTTCCTGTATTTTCTAAATTATTGATAGTAAACTTGTATTACTTTCAAATTAATAGAGAAAAAACACACACCAGGGAACATTTAAAAATTCTTCCCATAAAACTTGTTTTCATTTTGTTTTGCCTATTAAAATCTTCCTTTTAAAAGATACTCACTTTTGTTTTATTTTGTTAGCCATGTTGCTAGGATTTCAACCCCCAAAGCTTAAGCTTATGGGTAAAATATCAGACAAAACTATTTTTTAAATGTATGTGCTTCTTTTTCTTTTTAATTTACCTGTTTCTAATTGTGGTAAGATAGACATAACAGAAAAATCATTTTAACCATTTTTAGGTGAACAGTTCTTTGACATTAAGTACATTGACAGTATTGTTCAACTTCCATCATTATCTAGTTCTAGAAATTTTTTTTTTTTTTTCAGGTACTGGGGGCCACGGTTTGAACCCGGGACCTTGTAGGTGGGAAGCCAGTGCTCAACCACTGAGCCACATTGGCTTCCCTGAGTTGGCTTTTTCGTCTGTTTTGCTTGTTGTTTGTTTGTTTGTTTTCAGGAGGCACCAGTATCTGAACCTGAAACCTCTCGTGTGGGAGGCAGGTGCTCAACTGCTTGAGCTCCTTAGAATATTTTCATCATCTCTAATAGAAGGAGACCATTTTTAAAATGTGACAGCTTATTCATTCATAACCCATTTCTCTGGTTGGTCACATGACCACATTGCATGTCCTCACTGCATTTTCTCTTTGCATTGGCAGATTTGGAGTTAAATGGGCTGGAGTCCGGAAATGGGGATGAGGAAACAGTGGATCGAGAACCCCGGCGCTTGAGTAGTAGGCGCTCTGTCCTCACTAGCCCTGTAGCCAATGGGGTCAACCTGGATTATGATGGACTGGGCAAAACCTGCCGAAGTCTTCCAAGCCTGAAGAAATCTTTGTCTGGGGACTCATCCTCTGACTCTAGCCGGACCTCCCACAATGGCCAAGTGTGGGATCCCCAATGTAGCCCCCGAAAGGACAGGCAGGTGCACCTGACCCATTTTGAGCTTGAAGGTCTTCGCTGCCTTGTAGATAAGTTGGAGTCTCTGCCACTCCACAAGAAATGTGTCCCCACAGGGATAGAAGATGAAGACGCTCTCATTGCTGATGTAAAGGTAAAGTTTTGTTCTGTTGTGTGACAGCTGCTGATCTGGCTAGGGCATTGGGTTTCTGGATTCCAAGGGAGAATGTACAGGAATTTTGGATAACCTCTGATTCAATTGGAGACAAGTTAGTATGTGCATGTGTGTGTGGGCTGCTTAGTGTTTTAGTCCCTAACATGAGATTAAATCCTTGTCAAGAAAACACTAACATTCATGCATTCAGTTAGGACCTACATTTATTCTTACAAACTTAGATTTCAGGCTGACCCCAAAAATAACGGAAAGCCTGAGAAAATGTTTGTATTAAGAAACTTTAAACTTGTTACTCTCAAAGAAGCCTATTTCAGGACAAAAGTGACTGATAACAGTCTATTGCAGTCTCACCCCAAGAATATTAAGAGGGAAGAAATTGTGTGTTGGGTTATATTGAAAGAAGGTTTATCATCTTTGGTTTCAATTTATCTAGTATTAAGACTTAAGTACATAGAGACAACTTCTGAGAAAAGTGTCCTTTTAAGCGTAAGCCATCCTATTGCTTTATCAAGTTTCTTCATATTAAATATTTTTCTTCTTTTTCAAGAAGTCTTCTAGCATCAGTAATCTTCAAAGCCTAGCCTGTGTGTCACATATTGGTCTCAGAGAAATAAACTGATTTTTAAGGAGTCTAGATTCAATGCCTCTGAACTGGAGGTTATTCTTCTAAGCCCTTCCTCATTGGTAACCGATCAATGTGGACACCAAGGAGCATAAAGCTGGGAATAACAATTTTTCTTTTTAAATCAACTGGGTGTTTAGATCTATGTCTTGAGTGTGGAACGGGGTATGTGTATTAGAAAGCTAGTACACAGTTGGTAATGACTGTAATTTTGCAAACTTGTCACATAGATTATTATTTTAGTATTTTCTTATTTCATTTATTTATTTATTTATTTTTAGGAGGTACCAGGGATTGAACCCAGGACCTTGTACATGGGAAGCAAGTGCTCAAGCACTGAGCCACATCTGCTTCCCAATGAGAGTTGGTTTTTTCATTTGGTTGTTTGCTTTGTTTTTAGTAGGTATTGGGGATTGAACCTGGAACCTTGTACATGGGAAGCCAGGTGCTCAACCACTTGAGCATAGATAATTGTAAGCTACACGAGAATTTTTTTTTAAAACACTTTCTTTTCTAGGATTTATTTATTTCTCCCACCCCCCACCCCCCAATCATTTTATTGCACTCATTATGTCTGTTTGTTGTGTGCTCTCTGCGTCTGCTCATCTTCCTTTTTTTTAGGAGGCACTGAAAACCAAACCTGGGACCTTCCATGTAGGAGAAGGGTGCCCAATTGCTTGAGCCACATCCACTCCCTGCTTGTTGTGTCTCTTGTTATGTCTCCTATTGTGTCTCCTCGTTGCATCATCTGCTTGCGTCATCTTGTTGCGTCAGCTCGCTGCGCCAGCCCGTCACATCAGCTCGCTGTCTTGCTCGTCCTCCTTAGGAGGCACTGGGACCCGAACCTGGGACCTCCCATGTGGTGGGTGGACACCCAACTGCTTGAGCCACATCTGCTTCCCACAGGAATTTATAGGGAATAATTTTATGTGACCTCAAGGAAGATGGACTCATAGTAAGTCTCTTCCATCCCTGATATCTGATTCAGGTTTTCTTTAATCACCCTATAACCAGTTGAGGTGCTTTCCAGCTTCTGCCAGCCACCTCAGGATATAATTCCAAAGCCTGGGATGGGACCTGAACTTATTTAACTTAATTGACATGTTACATTTTTTCCCTTTTATTTTTTGCATATTTGAATCAGCGTTTTATTTTGTTTCTGCATCAGTGAAAAGGTGAAAAAAAACTTTTTTTTAACTAAAGAGGCTTAAAAAGGGAGCTGGTAATCTGGTGAGGTTGGTCCTCTTTATTAGTGATAGAAGCTAGACAGTTGGTTTTATAGTTTGTTTTTATTGGTTTAGCTCTGGAAGAAGCAGATGGTATCAGTGTGGCTTGTATTTAGGGGAAGAAATGTGGTTTGTCTTTAGATGAGGAAATGATAAAGTTCTAGGTAGATGTGGTGCTATTTCTATAACAATTAATATATGGTGAAACAAGCTTAGTCATATTTTCCAGATTCACTTCCCAGCCTTCAGTGAGCAAAGAGTGTTTAAATTTTTTCTTTTCCGTTGTGGTACGACATATGTAAAATTACATAATCCTGAGAGTTTGACTGGGTGTTTGGTAGGGGTCTGGACCATCTTTCTTATTTTCTACAATGATCTTTTTTTAAAAATATATGCATTTTAAAATATATAGCTATTCCATTATGGATGACTATGAGAAACATTAAATTGGGACTTTGGGAAATTGTTAACTTATATAATGACCTTTAGGAACCTTAAGAAAAAAGATTCCTAAGTTTATATTTCACTAACATTCTTTTGGCCTGGAAAACTGTATTTCTAATTCATATAAAAGAAAAATATCTTTTTAGTCCACCATTGAATCCAGGTAGGCAGGAAGCAGAAGCTATATTATAATCCATCCAATAATTAACTGTTACAAGGTCAAGTGTCATGATAGAAATCTGCAAACTCCCTTGAATCATTGCAGTAGTATAACTAAAGTAGGTGTTTGAGAAGGAAGAGTGGTATAGTAGTATATGAGGCAAAAATATGGAAAGATTTGGGTCAAATATTAAACAGAGTAAAAGGAAGCAGCAAGAAGGGGAGTGAGTTAAGAAGAGACATCTGAAGAAAACTCTTGGCATAATGAAAAGTGTTTAGAGTTTCCCTGTGTTTATCAGGAATCACTGAAAAACATGGCTACCATCACTAACCAACATGTAGTGTCATAGGAGGCAAGACCATGTGGAAGGTGTAGCCAGTGGGAATACTGCATAGGCTGACAGTGTAGGGATTCTCCCTGCAGAGCTGCTCTGCACCTTCTCTTGTTTATCCAGTACCATAGTCAAAATGCAACCAATGTCAGAAAACAACAGATTTAGACCCCAGCTCTGCAAGTAATTTCACTTAGATCAAATGAGCTAATTATTCCTTCATTTGATCAGTTATGTATCTGAGATTCAGATATAGTGAGTTTAGAGCTTGAATATTGTGAGACTGTACGGATGACTCAAAAGGAAAAAGCATTGCATTGGGTAGTGCTGAATCCCAGCACAGCTGGGGCCTCTGCAGTGCTAGAGAACTTGTGCTTACAGCACTGAAGGCTCTACTGCAGTAGAGGAAGAAAGTTTGCCCTTCCTGCAGATAGAGGGATTGTTTCCACTTGCAACCTATTTGGCTGTGAAAAATAACTAGTAGAAGAGATAAGAGGAAAAGTGGTCAGATAGGATAACCATATTTACATACTCCCTGGGAGAAAAGTCAATTTTAGTGATGAGGTAAAAAGACTTTGAAGATATTAAAATGTTAAGTTCTACAGTGTTGCAGAAAGAGTCATAGAATATAGAGGTGGAGGAGGATTCGATGAAAAACTGGGCATTCCAAAATTCTGAGTTATTGGTGAAGTTCAGGGGAACTTTATCAGTATGTATAAAGTTCTGTTTAGGAGGCGTGTAGGTAACCTTGACTCCTAAAGTGTACTTAAGGTAGAATGGTGCTCTCTCTTACTGTGAGATATTCTTAAGACTCACATTTCTAGAATTGAGAAGTTGTATCTTTGATGTGTGTTGAATAAAGAGGCAGGACATGGAGCAGTATTTATAGTACAGTCCCATTAATGTAAGAAAAAATGGTCTGTCTGTGCATTGCTGGGAGTTCTGGAGAGGGCACACCACACTGTTGACAGTGAGTCCCAGCAGGGTGGTGGGAGTCAACTAGAAGATTTGAGTTTTTAATCAGAAGTTGTTATTTTGTTTGTGTTTGTTTTTGTAATAAACTTTTAATGTGTATACATATAAAAATCTTTTAATACATCATTATACCTGGCTGCCCAACTCAGTGAAACAAATTCAGTGTTGTTGAATATTTTTCTACTTTCCTGTTTTCTCTAAAACATTTTGATAAGCCTGCAATCATGATGTGTGACTTTTGGGCAAGTTACTAAACCTATCAAAGCCTGTTTCCTCCTCATGAAATTATATCTAACTCATTGGGGTTGTGAAAATTAGTGACAATTTGTAAACACTTAGTATAAGTACTTAGTAAATAGTAGCCTTATTATAACCCACAAAAAAATTAGATGTTACAAATCTATGAAATTCATGTATTCACCAACGTGAATAATGCCTATATACTCTGTGCCAGGTACCAGATTAAGTGTTAGGGGAAATATTGCAAACATGCCGCGGTCCCTGCCCTCAGAGGGCTACAGTCCAGGGGAGACAGGCCTTTGAGTGGCCTAGGAAGATAAGTGCAGTTCAGATTTGCAGGGGCTGTGCCGTGACGGAGGGCACAGAGTAGACACTACCCAGAGGGTGACAGATTCTGTCCTGAGGGAAGGAGATGCCAGTCTTAACAGTTAATAAACTTTCCTGTTAGAAAATCATCCAAATGGAGTCATGCAACATTCTGTAAATAGAAAAGCTCACATATAAATTTGCAAGTTGTTCTTTGTGGTGCAATAGGCGGCTACTGCTACTCTTATAAGGTTTTGTTAAAAAATATGTATACTTTACAGTATTTTCTTTATATTCCTGTAATGGCATGTTCTTACTAACTCTTTTTATTCTGAATTAATAGGAGTAAAAAATTAGGCCTTGTTTAATTTGTGATTGGGAAACTTACCTGGAGTAAGTTTTCTAGTGCCCTTTCTGTTTTTTGTCCCTTCCTAGTGGCCTCTAGAATTTAGACTTGCTGCTTGCTGCATTTTGCTCTTATGTTTTAAGTAATAACATGTTTCTCTTAAGTTTTTATACTTTATCATCCCTCTTACGTGAGGTATCACTGAAGACCAAAATAAGCATTTTCCAAGAAGACTTATTGGCTAGATCACTATTAAAAGTTTTTCAGACATAATGGACTGATTGCATTCTGTGTCTTTGAGCCTTAAGATAAAGTGCAGGCAAGAGACTTAAGATGACCACATATAAAATAAAAAAAAAAAAAAAAAAAAAAGATGACCATATAAACATTTGTAGGAAGAGCACGAAAGTCATTCCTACACTTGGTAAACTGTTATAAAAATTCAGATATGTAGCCCCTGGCAGCAAGCAAAGCCCCAGGTCCCAGAAAGCCTAAGGCCATTAACTTTCCATCAGAAACTCACTGAAACTGTCTTCAAAGTGTGTGTTTCCAACGGTAAGAGCTAGGCTCTTTGTGGTTTAAGATGTTTCTGTCGCAGCAGCATCTGTAATTTCCCAAAAAGCCAAGATAAATTTGTGGGGGTCTAAAAATTACATGAATTTGGGCCCCAACTCCTGCTCTTTAGGGTTCTATTCCAGCTGAGCTTCTCCCACACTGACCCGTTCAGTGCACTGTACAGCGCAGAAAACTCAACCTGCCCCTGCCCCTGCCCCTTCCCCTTTCTCCCGTAGCCCAAGGAGGAGGCAGCGTTCAGCTTGCACGTCGTCGCCAGGCTGTGATGGGCACATGCAGATGGGGGCAGCACGCCTTAGGCAAGTGGCTGTCAGAATGCAGGGTGGCTGTTTCATCCCAGGAATACCATGCCTGAAGCAGGCAGAACAAATGGGAGTAGACCAGGAAATCCCAGGAGTCCTGTTGTCCTGAAGGGCTGGGTGCTATGCTGGGAAGCGTCAGCGTCATCAGTTGTGGTCAGAGGAGCTGAGGGTGGAGTTGGGAGAAGGCACTTGCTCAGGCTTCCTGAGCCTTTTTCAGAGGCAGGAGAATAAAGCACATTCTCGAGTATGACAGACCTTAAGTTGTGCCCCGGCTATTGTGACTTCCTCATGACGGAATTGCTGGAAGAGAGCTGCCTAGACATCTCTTTCCTGGGACGGTAGAGTTCCTAGTCATCACCAGAGGCATCTGTTGTAGAAGCGGTTGATATTAAACAGGCATATTGTATTGAGTATCTCAGTATTGGTTGAAATGTGCCATTTCCGAAGGCATTTCCGGAAACATAGATGATGGCTCTGAGTTGTTTGGGCTGGGCCAAAGGGAGCGGTGTCAGTGAAAGCTGGCGAGAAAGGCGGTTGTGCCCAGGAAAAGAAGGTAACTCAAAAGGAGCTCATCAGCTCCAGGGCTTAGTTCACCCAGGCAGGCCGAACTTTGGGCACTCAGCCTGTGGGCCTGAGAGGGGAGAGGGGGCGGAGAGCTCTGGCTGTAGCCAGGCGAGGTGACCCTGAGGGGAAGGGTGTGGTCTGAGACAAGGACAAATGCCGAATGGGTTAAAGCTTTCCCTTTCGCTGGCGCCTTCTGAAGTCTGCTCCCCGGGAGCCCTCTGGGCTGGCCCTGGCTTCTCCTATTGCGGTGGTGGGGGGAGGGTGGCGGGGCGGGGGCCGAGGCCCAGCTCCCCTCCCCAGCAGCACCTCCTCCAATGGGGAAGAAGAGAGTGGTGGCTGAACACACCCCCTCCCGGCTCTGCAGCAGAACGGCTGGGCCGGCTGCCTGGCTCGCTCACTCAAGCTCGGCTCCCCCGCCTGCCATCTTCCGTTGCAAAGCATTTCTGGGAGCTGCATGTGGGTGACGCAGCAGCATTGTTCGCAGGCACAGGAAGCCGCGGCTGAGCTGGAGGGCTCGAGGAGGAGCTCTAAGCTCTGCGTGCTGCTCCCTCTGGGTAGCCTGAAGGGTGAGAGCCAGACTGCCCGGCCTTATGTGCTCTGGGGGATTCCAGAAATTTCAAGTAAATCGGGATTTTCCTAGAGGTGGAAAATCTAACTCCTTCAGCACAACTTCCAATACGGAAAACAAAACAAAGACGCTGGGGAAACTTCAGTTGAGAGCCTCGGCAGCTTCAGAGCGACGAAACACACAAGGTCAGGCGGCCAGTCGGCCAAACCCTTTTGGATCTGGGGTGTGTGTATCTAGAGGGACTTTGTTTCCGTGAAGAGGCAGAAGAACTACCTGTCGGGCTAGTCCAGGGCAATGCTTCACTTATTTAGTGTTGGTTGAGCCGCCCTTGCACTTGTTCCCTTACCTGGTGGGAAAATGGCTTTGAATTGGGTCTCTTGGCTTTTGGGAACCCATTCCCTCCTGTCTGCCCGGACATCTCTGTCCTCTCCCCTTCCTGTGGGCTGTGGGCTGTGGGCTTGTGTTTGAATATTCTCCTTAATGCCAGGAGGCTAGATAGGCGTCAGCTTTTCCGCACTCCACCCCCGCTCCCCCTATCCCAAACCCCCTCTGGTGAAGGGGTGGTGGCTTCTTTATATGGTTTCTGGAAGGGCCTCAGCTGGAGTCTGCCTTTTTTGATGAAAGCAGGGTGTGCTGGGTGAATGGCCCAGCGAAACTAGGCTTAGGAGGAAATCTGCATTTCCCTCCACACCCACACACAGCCCAGTAACTGAGTCGACTATGTGTGAACAGCTACCCGCCCCCCTGCACCCCACACAGACAGTTTCTCTGCCTACTCTTCCCTGTCTCTCCCACAATTCTTGCAGGTGGAATCAGAGTGCTTTGGGTGAGAATAGTTAAGTCCCTTTTCGACTCTCATAAACAATCGCGGATCTTTCTGTGCGGTCTGTTTTGCTGAAAGTGGAAAGTCCCTGTTTGTGGACAGCTCAGTTCTCTCAGGCAGAGGAAATGGGCAGAGTCCTACTCCTCAGCAGTGGGAGGTGGGGGAGGGGAGCAGTGCGCTCCCCAGCACACATTTTGAATGGACCTGAAAATTTTTCGCCCTAGGGAGATTAGGAGTCCATACCAGAGCCTTGTCCCACGTGGCACCACACCCCGCCTCTTCACCCCCACGCAGTGTGGTGCTAACAGGAGGCTTCAGAATAGGATGCCATAGCAACTTGAAGTAAATAAAACGTCTGCAAATGAAATCAGTTTGGGGGAGGGTGGGAGGCATCTGGAGACTTGGCAAAGGAAATCTTCATGGAGAAGCTTCTTGGGTATGAGTTAAAGGGTCTTTTAAAAGTCCCAGCTCTAGAATTTGGAACATGATCCTTAGGTTAAGGATGAAAGAGCTTGGTAGAAAAACGCCTCAAGCTTCAAAAAGCCCTGGTCTCTAGGCACAGAGCCCACAGGACTATGAGAGTGGTTATTAAAGGTGGCCCAGGCATGCTGACCTGTCCAGAATCAAAGTTTAGTTTACTCTGAAACAGTTAATATCCTACACACACTTGAGGCAACCAGAAAGGGAATGTGTAACTTGTCTACTGGTTTTGTGTTCTTTTGCTCTTGCGTTGCCTTAGGGCTCATGAGGCCAGAAGAAGAGGGATTTCATTCTGCTAGGTTTGCTTTTGGTCTTCAGAAATTTCTGTCTGAAACAAAAAGATTGTTTCAAAATAACACTCAACCAGTGTGACTTACTTAAGTGGCGGTTCCTTACTGTAACATTGTCCCTGAAGTCATTCAAACTAGATTAGTTAAAGCAAGGAAAACTATTATCCCAAAGATTGTTCCTGTCCCACCTAGAGGAATAAAGGCAAATCCCTGACCCTGAAGGGGGAGGAGGGGAGAAAGGGGGTTGGTTGGTTAGTTTTGAGATTTCTGTAATTGGTCTTAAAAGAACAGAATCGTGGGTTGTTTGCATCAGGAGGACATTAAGGCTCTGCTGAGAGCCTGCGTGTCATTGAGTATTACTAAGCAGTCTTTTTTTTTTTTTAATTTATTT
>JAQZBX010105497.1:0-10862 GCA_029593785.1 Cabassous unicinctus
TGGAAAATGCAGAAACATATGCATTATTGGTGTCCCAGGAGAAAAAGAAAATGGAAAAGGAACAGAAAGAATATTTGAGGAAAAATGCCTGAAAACCTCCCTACCCTTATGAAAGATAAAATATCTATATCTAAGAAGGACAATGCATCCCAAATAAAATAAATCTGAGTCGATCTTCCTCAAGATACCTATTACTCAGAATGACAAATATCAGATATAAAGAGAGGATTCTGAAAGCAGCAAGAGAAAACCAAAGCATCACATACAAGGGAACCTTAATAAGATTAATTGCAGACCTCTTATCAGAAACCATGGAGGCAAGAAGAAAGTGGTATGATGTATTTAAGGTACTGAAACAGAAAAAAACTGCTAGTGAAGTATTCTGTATCTGGCAAAGCTGTCTTTCAAAAATGAAGCGTAATTCAAAGTCTTCACCGAGAAACAAAAGCTGATAGACGATGCTACCAAAGGACCAGAATTATAATAAATAGCAAAGGAAGTGCTGAAGCCTGAAAGGAAAAAACCAGGGTGAAGATTGGAGAAAAGGGTAGAAATGAAGTTATTAGAAAGGGTAAATTAAAGGGTAAAAAGATAGAAAATAGTATGATATGACAACAGAAATCCAAAGTCAAATTGGATGAAGTAAGTAATGTCGTTACAGTAGTAACTTTGAATTTTAATGGTTTGAACTCCCCAATCAAAAAATATAGACTGATAGAAAAAAAAAGAGCCTTTTATACGTTGTCTACAAGAGACTCACCTCCGATGCAAGGACGAAATCAGGTTAAAAGTGAAAGGTTGGAAAAAGATATTCCACTCACATAGTAACCAAAAAAGACATGGAGTAGTGATAATAATATCAGACAAAGTAGATTTTGAATGCAAAACTGTTATAACGAATGAAGAAAGTCATTATATATTAATAAAAAGGCCAATTGAGCAGGAAGAAATAACTATACTAAATTTGTATGCACCTAACATCAGTGCTCCAAGATACATGAGGCATAAACTAGCAAAGCTGAAGGGAGTAATAGATGTCTTAACATTAAAAGTTGGAGAGTTCAAAACACCACTCTCAGTGTTGGATAGAACATCTGGACAGAGGCTAAACAAAGAAACAGAGAGTTTAAATAATATGATAATTGAACTACACCTAGGTTGCATCTATAGAACATCGCACCCCAGAACAGCAGGATATATATTCTTTTCAATGCCCATGGATCCTTCTCCAAGATAGACCATATGTTGAGTCACAAGACAAGTCTCAATAAATTTAAAAAGATTAATTATACAAAACACTTTCTTTGATCATAATGGAATGAAGCTAGAAATCAATAATGGATGGAGAAAGGGAAAATTCATACAAATATGGATATTAAACAATACATTCTTAAATAATCAATGGGTCAGAGAAGAAATTGCAAGACAATTAAGCAATTATTTTGAGATGAATGAAAATGAGAATGCAACATATCAAAACCTATGGGACACTGCAAGGGCAGTGCTGAGAGGAAAATTTATAGCTATCAATGCTTGTATTATAAAAGAAGAAAGAGATAAAATTGAAAAGCTAACTGCACACTTGGAGGAACTAGGAAAAGAACAGGAAACTACTCCCAAACCAAGGCAAAAGAAAGAAATAGTAAAGATCAGAGTGAAATAATTGAAATTGAGAGCAAACAATAGAATCAACAAAATCAAATGTTGGTTCTTTGACAAGATCAACAAAATCGACAAACCCTTATCTATACTGACAAAAAAAAATAGAGAAGATGCAAATAAATAAAATCAGAAATGTGAGGGGGTGATATTACCACTGACCACGGAAATGAGAATTCGTAAGAAGATACGAACAATAAAACTAGAAAATATAGAGAAGATGGACAAGTTCTTAGAAACACACAATCTACCTACACTGACCCTACAGGAAACAGAAGACATCAACAAACCAATCGCAAATGAAGAGATTGAAACAGTCCTCAAAAACTTCCCAAAGATGAAAAGCCCAGGACCAGATAGCTTCACAGGTGAATGCTACCAATCATTTAAAAACAACTTAATACCGATCTTCCTCAAGTGCTTCCAAAAAATTGAACAAGAGAGAATGCTACTGACTTCATTCTATGTGGCCAACATCACCCTAATACCAAAACCAGATAAAGATACTATGAAAAAATAAAATTACCAACCAATACCTCTAATGAATACAGATGCAAAAATTTCTCAACAAAATACTTGCAAACAGAATCCAAAAGCACATTAAAAGAATTATACACCACAATCAAGTGGGTTTAATCCCAGGTATACAAGGGTTGTTCAAAGCAAGAAAATCAATTAGATAATAAACCACATTGATAAATTGAAGGTGAAAAATCACGTGATCCTCTTGATTGATGCAGAAAAGGCATTTGACAAAGTACAGCACCCTTTCTTGATAAAAACACTCCAAAAGATAGGAGTAAATGTAACCTTTCTCAGTATAGTAAAGTACAAATATGAAAAACCTACAGCTACCATTGTACTCAATGGTGAAAGGCTGAAAGCGTTCCTGCTGAGATCAGGAACAAGACAGATATGTCCACTTTCACCCTTATTATTCAGTATTATGCTAGAAGTTCTAACTAGAGCAATTAGGATAGACATAGAAATAAAAGGCACCCAAATAGGAAAGGCAGAAGTAAAACTTTCACTATTCTCTGATGATATGATCCTATATCTAGAAAATACTGAAAAATCCACAACAAAGTTACTAGAATTAATAGATTAATTCAGCAAAGTGGTGGGATACATGATTAATACGCAAAAATCAGTGTTTCTATACCCTTTTGATGTGCATTCTGATGATGAAATCAGAAAAAAAATTCCATTTATAATAGCGACTAAATCAATCAAATATTTAGGAATAAACTTCACAAAGGACATAAAGGATCTGTATTCAGAAAAGTACAAATATGGGTAATTGAAACCAAAGAAAATTTAAATAAATGGAAGGACATTCTGTGTTCATGAACTGGAAGATTAAATATTGTTAAGATGTTAATTTTACCCAAAATAATTTACAGATTCAAGGCAATTCTAATAAAAATCCTTATAACTTTTTTGCAGAAATCAAAAAGCCAATAATCAAATATATTTGAAAAGGTAAAGGACCTAAATAGCCAAACATATCTTGAAAAATAAGAATGAAGTTGGAGGACTCTCATTTTCTGTCTTTAAAGCATATTATTTAGCTATGGTGGTAAAAACAGCAGGGTACTGGTATAAGGACAGACAGATTGACCAATGGAAATGAATAGAGAACTCAGAAATTGTTCCTCACTTCTACAGTCAAGTGATTTTTGACAAGGCTATTCAGACCACCCAGCTGGGCCAGGACAGGCTATTCAACAACTGGTGCTGGGAGAACTGGAGAGCCATATCCAAAAGAAAGAAGACCCCTATCTCACACCTTATACAAAAATTAATTCAAAACAGACCACGGACTTAAATGTAAATACAACAACCATAAAACTCCTAGAAGAAAATGTAGGAAACATCTTCAAGATCTAGTAGTAGGCAGTAATTGCTTAAACCTTATACCCAAACTATGAGCAAAAAAGAAAAAAATAGACAAATGGGACCTCCTGAAAATTCAACAATTTTGCAACTCAAAGGACTGTGTAATGAAATATATGACAACATGGATGAACCTGGAGGACATCATGTCGATTGAAGCAAGTCAGACAAAAAAGGACAAATACTATGTGTTTACCCTATTATGAACTAAATATATTATGTGAAAACTAAAGATATTATGTGAGGTAGGAATATGGATAGAATTGCATATGTAAGACTGTTTTTCTTTGAAGCTGAATAAATGTGAGTTAATACTGCAAAATGCTAATATCAGAAAAAAAAACACATTTTATTAATTGAAGGTGACAAATGAGTACTATGTATTGTATGATTCCATTTATATAAAATGTAAATATAAATCAATTTATAAAGTTTAAATTTATTAGTGGTTATGCAGGGTTGAAGACGGAATGCTAAGTGGTGTGGAGTCTTAATTTTTGGAGCAATGAATTGTTCTAAAATTTTTGAGATGATTAATACATGACATTGTGACTATACTAAAAGCATTTGATATTGCCCTTTGTACAGATCATATGGTATGTGAATATATCTCAATAAAATGGTTTAATAAACAAATTTTAAGAAAAGAAAACAGAAAAACATTTTAAACTGCTGAGAAAAATCTGCCACCTGGAATTCTAAATTCTACAGCTAGTGAAAATATCAGTATAAAATTAAGAAAAAATAAAGACATTTTCAGATAAACAGCCACTGAGAAATTTTTTACAAGAAAAATTCCAGGGACATTCTTTTTGGAAAAATACTTAAGGTAGACAGTAGTAAGAAGTGAGTGAAATTTTACTTGAAAGGATAAATATAAAAGAATATTGACTTTTTAAAACAACTACCACAATAGCTACATTTTAGTGTTATAGTATTTGAATAATTGTTATAATAAAATTAATAACCTATTTTTTACTACTGAGTATGTGTTGATGACGAATACCATAACCAGTACAGTTTGATGCCATACCTAAAGCACACCTGCAGTTATATTCACCATTGCTTTTGTGCCAAATTAAAGATATTCATCACTCTCAAGCTACATATCTGTATAAGTCCAGATGGTATTCACATGCTTCCATCAAAACAAATATCACAGCAGAGTGAATGCAAAGGCAAATAAGAGAGCCAAACTGCCATATGTGAAAAAAATTTGCAAAATGTAAAACTGTGACATATTTCCCTCTGCAATCTTTATTTTGCTTTGGAAACTATAGCTATTTTTCATAAAATATATAATTCACTTTAACATGCAATGGCTTTTCATCATTATTTTTAAATAAGTTAATGAATAAACATTTTAAAATTATTCAGGTTTAATTTCAAAAATGGCAAATATTAATAGATATAATCTACATAAACAGAAGATCATTGGGGTCTGCAACCATTTTAAGGGCATAGAAATCCTGAGACAAAAATATTTGAGAAACACTGACTTAGATTACCTGAGTATTATTAACTCCATCCTTGAGGTTTATATCCTTACCAGATTATGATGGGTGTGAATATATGATGAAAGCTGCCTTTAAAGCGTCTTTTCTCAGACTTCTATTCTGATTTCATTTGAATCACTTCATACTAATTTCTCCAAAATGGGAAAATTAATTAATTATATTATAAAGACAATAGCTGTTTTATAGCTTTGTTTTGTTTTGTGTGTGTTTTGTTTTATTTTTTTTCATTGTACAATAAGTATTCAAATTCATACATTGTAAGTATAGAGATTCCTATATTGTGAAAATGTAACAGTTCAGCTTAATTCAATACTTGCTCAGAGAGCAGGACTGTATAGGCCACTTAACATCCCAAAGTCTACACAAAGCAGAACCCTTAATTCCAACTGTGGTTGCCCTAACACCAACTACATCCTAAAATTGAAATATTATTCTTCACATGCTCCCATAACTGTTTTATTCAATATTATATATTTACATAATTCTCAAATGGAAACAATTGTAGAAAAAAGGGTTAACTTTTTTTTTAACCTATATGGTGACACAACCTAACCTGACCTTTCTCATTGAGCAGCAAATCCTGACCTGAAGTGATATGAAGCTGAAGGTCATGGTCTTTATTTATTACATTAGATTCTGAATATTTATCTATTTTATTGCAACTATAGTAGCAGATTTAATTTGGATTTATGTTCAATTTTGATGGCTAGAAAATTTACAAGACTGTATTATATTTTTAAAAAGTACAAAACTTGGTGCACATCTGGCTCCACAGACTTCAGATAGTGGAATGTACTTTTTGGAGACTTAGTATTGGAAGAAATTCTGAGAAAGTGAAAGTTTTGTTATGTGTAGTAATGTGAAATTCACAACCTTTGCACATAGTCCAGTTGCTTGCAATCTATATTAGTCAGGGTTCTCTCGGGAAACAGAATCAACAGGAGATATCTGTAAATTGTATAAGATTTTATTTATAAGAGTCTCTCACACGAACATGGGGATGCACAAGTCCAGGTTCCGCAGGCAGGCTGCAAGCCAGGGGCTCTGATGAAAGTCTGATGAAAGGACCTTGATGAGTTTCTGAGGAAGTTGGCTGTCCAAAGACAAGCTGGGAAATTCTCTCTGAATATTGAAATCACTTCCCCTTTTAAGGCATTCAACTGATTGGATAAAAGCATGACCCATTGCTGATGCAATCTTCCTGATTGATGCAGATGTAATCAGCCATCCATGCAGTAAACTCACCAGAGATCAAAGTCCATAAATGCTCTTGTATTACAATTAGCCCAGTGCTTGCTAGACCTAACACCTGGACAGAATTACCTGGCTGATTTGACACATTAGCCTAACCATCACACAATCTATCTGAGCACTGCAGTGAGTTAATGAATATTTTATTGCTTTTGAATTAGACTTTCTTGTTTTAATTTCATAACATTTTCCTCTGCTTTATCTGGTGTAGATAATTAACTTCTGAACCTATTTATTAAAAGAGATGAAGCAAAATCCACAAAGGTTGCTAGTACATTTACCATTGTAGATTTTTTATTTATTTATTTTTTTTTATGGTACTGGAACATGAATCCTGAAACTTGTATGTGGGAAGCCGGGATGCAGCCAATGAGCCACTTCAGCTCTCCTGAGTTGGTTTTTTTGTTTGTTTGCTTGTTGTTTGTTTTTGTTTTTGGTTGCACTGGGAACTGACCCCGGGACCTCCCATGTGAGAAGCAGACACTCAACCGCTTGAGCCACATCCACTCCCTACAATTGTTTTAAACGTATATTTTCACAATATCCTGTTTCACAAATAGCCAAAACACAAAAGTGGTGATAAACTGTTTCCCTAGATCATGATTGTGATTCAGTTTTCTTTTCCATGTATAGTAGGGAATGCTAAACAATCACCTTTAAAAGTACTTCTCTAGTTAAGTTAGTTAGAATGCTGTCTAATTGAGACATAAGTCATTCATTGGAAAAAATAAAGATATCATATTCAACTCACTGGCTTATTGAAGAAAACAAAAATCTATGTATAATGCTTATCTCAATGAAATGCTTAGAGTAATAGAAATTTCAACTGGTGGTGAACTTCATAATGGCAGCATCAATGGTATAAATAACTTTGATATTATTGTCATTTTCAAGTTTTTTTGAGCAAAACCAAAATCATAATTGCAAAGACTGGCTAAATTTCACAGGTAGGAAAACATTTTGCATTCAATGATCAATTCATGACTGTGGAATAGAAGAGAAGTGACACAACCACACACCTGGAGATACACAGATTTTCATATGTGAATTGGGAAATGCTTTCCAGTCCAGTGAAACAGGACAGGAGTGACTAAGTAAGGGCATTTACAGAGGGCATTCTTATCATGTGAGCCCCTAAAATACCCACTGTTATCCATAAGCTAAAGTCATAATCTCTTCATGGCATTTTTAATTTCTTTGTTTCTAAGGGATTTAACAGCTGGATTCAGAAGGGGGTTGTGATGACTGCATAAAATACAGCAAGAAACTTGTCTACCCAAGTGACACTGAGTGGCCACAGATAAATGAAAATGCAGGGCCCAAAAATAATACCACCATTGTGATATGGGAAGTGCAGGTAGAGAGAGCCTTACATGTCCCATCTTTAGAGTGAAGGCAGACAGTAAATAGGATAGAGTACGAGATCAGCAACACAATGAAGCAGATGGTCACCAGTACCCCACTGTCAACATTTATCAACATTTCCAGAATACAGGTCCATGCAGGCTAGCTTAATCACCAATGGGATATCACAGAAAAAGTAATCCAATTCTCTGGGTCCACAGAAAGTCAGCTTTACTATCAGAGCTAGGTGACTCATTGAATGCACAAAGCCAATGATCCATGATTTCATCACTAAACCAACGCACATCTGTCTATTCATGATGCTCGAGTAATAGAGTGGCTTGCAGATGGCCACATAATGGTCGTATGCCATTTACACAAGCAGCGGAATCTCACCCCCTCCAAAGAAATGTCCAAAGAAAATCTGGCACATGCATCCTGCAAAGGAGATGGTCCTGTTTCCCTTGAGGAAGTCTATGATCATTTTAGGTGTAGTGACATAGAATACATAAGTCAATGAAAGAGAAATTGGCTAACAAGTAGTACATGTTGGAGTGGAGGCTGAGGCCAGTATGATTAAGAAAACAATGAATGTGTTGCCTAAAATGGTGATCAAATAAAGTGAAGAAAATATCAATAGGAGAAAGGCCTGGTTCTCTCGTGATTCACAAAGTCGAAGAGTAATAAATTCAGACACCACAGACTGGTTTACTTCTTCCATTTTTTCCTTTTTGTTCTAAATATATCAGAAATAATAGGCAAGAAATTAACTTTTCATAATAACCAATATATGAGTCAAGACAATTACTTATACATGATATTGGGAGTGTTTTATTACTATAATCACTTTGAACAATAGACTGATCTTATCTTCTAAAGTTCAACATTTACATGCCCTATAACCCAGCAATTTCATTCCTATGTACAGGTCCAAGATAACTCTTATGTATGTATATGTGGAGAAATTTACAAGAATGTAATTGACAGAGATGTTTGAATAAACTATGAATAAATTGTGGTATATTCCCATAAAAGAATATTATTCACACTCATAACAAATGAAGGAAACTACATGAAATGATGTAGTTCTATCTTAACAATATAACAATGAAGGAAAGAAAGTAAAAATTTTCCACTCAACATCACTTTTTATAAAGTGAAAAGCAATACAAAAATAACCATATGCTTTTCAGGAACTTGTATATGCAACAAAACTATGTTCAGAATGAGAAAGACAATATGTAAAATGTAGATAATGTTAGGTGAGAAGAGGTCAAGGGTGAGTAAGAGGAGCACGTGAACAAGTGTATGTTATTATCAACTTTTAGTTCATGTATTAGGTGAAATTTTATTATTGAATAAATAAATAAATGAACCATAAAAAAGGGCTTAGAAAAATGATGAGATTATGTTATGAATCAAGAATTATTATGGCTTCAATACTCTAGATTTGGGGTACAATAAATTTTTGAAAATGGGAAATTTAATTGTTTAAGGCTATAAGGTAGAAATATAGTTTTATTTATAACTTTGAAGCCCTGGAACAATACTTCGCACATTATCAAAGGTCAACAATTGTTTCATTAATAAAGAAATGAATTAATAAATCAGTCAGTAAAATATAGATATATTAATATTTATGGCCAAATCACAAACTTTTTTCACTATAAATGTAGTTAACTAAGCATAGAGGGCACACATATTAGTCAAGAAGAACATTGCTTATCAGTAAAATAATAAATGTTCTAAGAATAAAATAATGTACTGTGAGCATAAGGAAGCAAAGTTTTCTGAAAATAAAACTCAATCCTTATATATTTGAGAAAATTTTCAAAACCAAGGTAAATCTCAGCCATAGGGAATTCTGAGATTTAGCCTGCATACAGAGCTCTTAACGTGTCCTGAAGACTGTTTTGCCAGATGATCTAAGGACATGGAATACACAAAACTGGTTTAAATACCTGATTCAAAACATGGCACATGGCTTCTGACAAACTAAAATCTGGAAATCTCTGCATGGATAAAAATGAACGAAGTCTGTGGTGACCTGTGGGACAGGGATCTGTATCAAGGATCTTAAGAAAAAGAATTTTGTGCTATAAATGAGAAGGTCCTGGGACCTGAGACTCTGGCTACACATTTTCAGAATTAGATAATTCCCTGGATTTTCAACATCTTGTTAGGAAACTATTTCCATTTGGTCTCATCTGCCTTTACCTGTGAGCCATGATTCTTGAAATATATTTTATTCTCTCTTAAAATCATTAACTAATGACATTCTCTTGTGATACCAGAGTAAATGACATATACAAACCAATTAGGTTTCTAGTGGACATGTTTAGAGAAAATAGAAACTTTCTTTCTAAACTGCTCACTTTTGCTATTAAATTAACTACTTAAAAATATAATTCTCTCAAGCTGTAAAATAGGTATATATTATTTCTCCTTGCGCTCCTTTTCTCTCTTTACTAGTGTTTCCATTTCCCTTTGATCTTCTTTATTATTACCATTATTATTTTATTTTGGGGTCTAATTTAGATTGAACTTTCCCACAGCATTGCATATAATTGAAGTTTTTATGGATGATTTTTAAAAAATTCATCAGTGATCTCAGACACCAGGGCTGAAAATAAGAATAGAATTAGAAAATAGATTAAGAAAATTTTTTCTCTACTTAAGTCAACAAGAATTCATTCAATGTTTTCTTACTGAGTATCCTAATCACTACTGAGTGCTTCAGGTCTAAAAGAAACAAATCCTGAGTACTGTGGGTTGAGCCAAGTAAGTAAAAGTCTTTGCTTTTATTTTCACCTCATTGCTTTTTAAAAAGTTTTTATTATTGTTTCAATTGAATTATAACAGAGTAAGTATTACTACTAAAATAATTCATATTAACCATATTAATATTATGCAATAATTTCCAAACATATCCAAAGTGTGAAAGGTAATTCTCTGGATTTCAAGAGAATCTATCGGTAAGTCAAATAACTCGAAACAGAACTCACTAAGGAGAATAAAATTTAGGAAAAAAATAATAAAAAAAGAAATGAGACCAAGACCACCTCATTTCCTTTGCTTAGCTGCTAGTATTAGTGTCATGTGCAAACTAAGTCGTTCTTTCTTTGCCCTCTCCATCTCTCTGAATACTCTCCATATGCTAGGAACTTATACTCACATTATTCAACAATCTTCATG
>JAQZBX010105498.1:0-10845 GCA_029593785.1 Cabassous unicinctus
AAGATTAATATGCAAAAATCAATAGCATTTCTATACACTACTAATGTGCAATCTGAGGAAGAAATCAGAAAAAATATTCAATTTACAATATCAACTAAAACAATCAAATATTTAGGAATAAACATAACCAAGGACATAAAGGACCTGAATTCAGAAAACTACAAAACATTGCTAAAAGAAACTGAGAAGGCTTAAATAAATGGAAGGACATTCCATGTTCATGGATTGGAAGACTAAATATTGTTAATATGTCAATTCTTCCCTAATTGATTTATAGATTCAATGCAATCCCAATAAAAATCCCAACAGCCTTTTTTTTGCAGAAGTGGATAAAGCAATTATCAAATTTATTTGGAAGGGTAAGTGTCCCCGAATAGCCAAAAAGATCTTAACAAAAGAAGAACAAAGTTAGAAGACCCTCACTTCCGGACTATAATCATATGCCTAGCTACAGTGGTAAAAACAGCATGATACTGGCATAAAGACAAACACATTGACCAATGGAACCAAATTGAGAACTCAGAAATACACCCTCACATCTACAGTCAAGTGATTTTTCACAAGGCGGTCAAGGCCTCCCAGATAGGCCAGTAAAGTCTATTCATCAAATGGTGCTGGGAGAACTGGATATCCATATCCAAAAGAAAGAAAGAAGACCCCTATCTCACAACTTATACAACAATTAACTCAAAATGGTTCAAGGACCTAAATATAAAAGCAACAGCCATAAAACTCCTAGAAGAAAATGTAAGAAAATATCTTTAAGATCTTATGGTAGGTGGTAGTTTCTGAAACCTTACACCCAAAGCACAAACAAGAGAAAAAATAGAAAAATGGGACCTCCTCAAAGTTAAACACTTTTGCACCTCAAAGGGCTTTGTCAGAAGTGTGAAAAGGCAGCCAACTCAATGGGAGAAAATATTTGGCAATCACATATCTGAAGGGGTTTAATATCTATGATATACAAAGAGGTCATACAACTCAACAATAAAAAGACAAACTACTCAATTAAAAACTGGGCAAAAAACTTTTAAAGACAATTGCCCATAAAAAATATACAAATGGCAAAGAAACACCTGAAAAAATGTTCAACATCACTAGTGATTAGGGAAATGCAAATCAAAACTATAATGTGATATCATTTCACACCTATTAGACTGGCTGCTATTAAAAAGTTGGAAAACTGTAAATGTTGGAGAGGATGTGGAGAGATAGGAAGCTTATCCACTGTTGGGAGGAATGCAGAATGGTATAGCCACTGTAGAGGAATGTTTGGCAGTTCCTAAGGAAGTTGAATATAGACTTGCCATGTGACCTGGCAGTACCATTCCTGGGTATATACCCAGAAGAATTGAGAGCAGAGACACTAACAGACATCTGCACACCGATGTTCATAGTGTCATTATTCATGATAGTCAAAAGTTGGAAACAACCCAGGTGTCCATCAACTGACAAATGAATAAACAAATTGTAGTGTATACACACAATGAAATATAATGCAGCGGTAAGAAGAAATGAAGTCGTGAAGCTTATGACAACATGAATGAACCTGGAGGACATTATGTTGAGTGAAGCAAGCCAGACACAAAAGGACAAATACTGTATGATTATGGTATTATGAACTAAATATACTGTGTAAACCCGTGGAGTTAATAATTAAAATATAGGTCACCAGAAAATAGGAGGGTAGTGAATGGAAAGCTCAGGGTTAATCTGTGCAGAAGTGTTAAAAAGTTGTTTGTAAATCTTTGGAAATGAATAGAAATGGTTAAAGCATAGCATGGTGTTTGTAACTAGCAGTGCTATTGTATGGGTATGACAGTGGTTGAAAAAGAAAGTCTAAGGTCATGTATATTACTAGAAAAAAAGCTAAAAACTGTAACATGGGACTGTATAAGATAATAAAACCTCATGTAAAACACGAATATGGGTGATATTGCATACAAGACTGTTTTTATAAAATATAAATACAAATATACTAGAGAGAAGGAAAAAGAATAGCAGCTATGTACACCAGGCGAGGCACAGAGAGATTGAGAGGTGATGAGTTTTGTTTGTTTTTCATATTATTATTATTATAGAAATACTGAAAGTGCTCTGGGAGTGATTGGGGTGATGAATGCACAAATATGTGATTACACCGAATACCATTGATTGTACCCTTTGGATGGATTTATGCTTTATTAATATGTTTCAATAAAATTGTAAAAAATGCTTAAGAAAAAAAAATATGACTGTACAAAATAACTTAGAGATTCAGAAATGAAATAGCAGCTGTGTATGGCAGGGGAAGCTTAGAGAGATTGAGAGGTGAATATTAAGGGGTACTGTTTCTTGTTTTTTATTATTACTATTGATATTGGAATAATGAAAATACTCTAATAATGATTGAATTGATGAATGCACAACTATGTGATTATATCAAATACCATTGATTATACACTTTGGATAGATTGTATGCTTTATTAATATGTATCAATAAAACTGATTTAAAAATGAAATAAATTAAAAATAAAAAAGGTCCTACTTACAATGGGTTCACAACCACAGTAAGGAATTAGATTTAAGAACATGTTTTCTGGGATACATAAAGCTTCAAACCTCTACAAAAATTCTACTTCATTGTAATGAATAAAATTAATGCTTTTCCAAAATATTAAATATATGTGCACATTGTCAATCTGCTCGCAAGTATTTTCTGATTTCGCATTTTTATCAAAATGCTTTTTCTCTGACTAGAAAATTTCAAACAACATGCCAAAGTATATTTATAAATTGAAATCGTCCTGTATCTCTCACTGTGCCAACTTCTATCCCCTGATCCAGAGGGGCCTGCTGTCAGTAGAATTGTGTGTGTTCTCCAGATATGTCCTTATATGTGAGGTATGCACGAACATCTATACCTGCACAAACAAGTCATCTTTTCCAAAAGTAGAATTACATTGCTCAGATTTTTTTGCAACTTGTCTTTTCCCCTTAATATTAATTCTCAGGATGTATATTTATATCTTAATAGTTCTTGTGGTTTTGGCATCTTTTTAACATATTATGATTCATTTATATTTTATGTGAATTCTTAATTGAAGTTACTTGCCAATCCATTTGTTTGGCAGGAATTGTGCTTCACACATCAAGGATACCAACCAATAACTGATGTATAGTTTGCAGTATTTTCTCCTTGGTTTTCAAACAATTCTTAGTTTTTTGTTTTTTTTGTTTTTTTCATTTAGAATGTGTTTTTAAATGTCAGCAATATTGTGACTTAAAAACTATACAAGTCATGATTTCAAAAATGCTTTGAACCACACTCTGGGGAGTAGGTAACGACAGCCCCTAGGGAGATTAGAGCAATCAGAGCCCTGGGGGACTCAAGACAAAATGTGAAAAATTTTAGAATAATTCCAGGGTTAGCTGCTGATCAGGAGACAGCAATGTTAAACTCCCCTAAGGGCAATACTCTGATCTGAATAATGCTTACAAGAATGGAAACTTGATTAACTGTCGGATTAAAGGAGATAAAGTACACCTTGTTAAAGTAATTCAGTCCATATTACTTTCCTTCCCTCTGGATCACCTGGCCCAAAGCAGTCCTTGAGCTTCTCTTCCTGAGAATCATTCACCATGTCAGATATCAGACAATTGATATGTTTCTTGGCACAAAGAGTGAGATTTCATCTCCACTATCATCTTCATTATCAAGAGTGTCTGAATGAGTAGCCATGGGGCAATAACAGGGGAGTGTAAAAGGACCATTTCTCAAGGCTTGGGAACCCATCTTCTAAAATGGAGGCTGCTCAATGCCCTTTAGGGAGGGCAAGAGATGGAGCCTCAATCCAATCCTTCCACCTTTGTGGAGAGGTGAATTAGGCTCTGTGATCCTGAGCTTGTTCATCTGTGAAATGGGACTCACGATGCCTTCCTTACAGAGCTGTCCTGAGGGGTAAAGGAAAAACCTATACAGTGCATATGGCACATATTAGGACTTCAGTGGCCCTTTAAATGGTGAGAGACAGCATTATGGGCTGGCTGAGCCTGTAGGTAATGTAGGCATTGTCATACTACTTGGCACACTATCTGCCAAAAACCAATCACTCAGTATGTGGTTATGAATGAATGAACGTGACTGCTGGCCTCAATCTCTGGGTGAGCACACACATACTCATGAAAAGAGGCATGGTCTGAGCACCTCTGCCCCTTGGCTGCTGAATGCCATCCACTCCAGAATCAAAGGGTAGCATCCTTTAGACCTCAACCCTTCTCTCTCCTTTGGGACCCAGAGTCAGGGACCCTAGGGCAGTACAAACTAAGTCCAGTTTTCTATTCTGGGCATTGAATTAGGGTTTCTCTGTGCATGGGACTACTGGGAAACAGCTCTCAGATATCTGATGAAAATTCAAATTAGAGAGCTCACTGGTATTTCATTGTAGAGTGGGAAACAGTGGGTAAGATGTTTTTCACAAGAAGAGAGGTGGTTTACAGTGGCCCTTTAAGGCTTATCTTGGTTAAAGCCCCATTTTGCTGAAAATCATTGATTTCAGGTGGATGAAATAGGAACCTAATCATAAACATGCTCTCACTTGTATGGCCTGATCAGCCTGTATCAGCGATAGCAGAAGTACTAAATCCTTTGGATGGTGGGCTGGTTTCCAAAAAATTCTGGCCCTGTTGCTTATCTGTGGAGGTGATGGGTTGGAACCTCAGCAGAGGAAGCTCTTTGCTCCTATAAGAAGAAAGCTGAATACTGTCACATAGTGCACCTGAGCATGACTGGAAATGGGCTCAGCTAAACCATGGTCACTATCCTACTGGCCTCCCATCTGAACATGCTTGCTCTACTCTCTCCATTCTGCCCGTCTGTGTATCTCTGCCCAGGGCCCCAGGACTAGGAGAAGAGGTGGTATATGAAGAAGAAATTCCATGCCACTTCAGGGGAGATAGTTAGACACAGAGTACAAGACCACATGGGAGGGATCACTCTTCTAGAGATAAGACAGGCACAAAACCAGTCCATAAATTTTCCACTGTGACAGAGCACAGGTGTGAAGGAGAACACATTTGCAACCCCTTTTTCCTGCCCTTGAGGGTCAGCAAGAATCAAACCACCCAAGGGTTGCCTTATCTTTCACTCTGTGTCCAGCCCTGTCTGGGAGTGAGATCCCATCAGAGAAAGTAACACACCAGAATGTGTTCAGAAAGATTTGGAAACTGAGAAGGTGGGTACAGAGCTATCACTTTGTTTCTTTTCCTAAAAACTATGCCTTTTCATGGGCCAGGGTGAAGGGAGCAATGATATAGAAAATGAAGATAGAGGTCACCTGGTAGTCAGAGCCAGAATTACAGCTCTGAAAGTTGAAGACAAGGGATCTAGCAAGGGGTGTGGGAGTGAAAGAAGGGGCTGTGTTTCATGATATCAGCCAGAGCTTTCTGGAATATTCCCACCCACTGGCAGCAATCCCTGGGAATCCATGACATTCTGAGAGTTCTAAAGTCTTCAAGTCTGAGATGTGATGTCCAGCCCTGAAAAGAAAGCTGCATATGTGAGCTTGTCAATATTTGAGGTGAAAAATTTGAGTCTTAGAAACATACACAAACAGATGCACACATACAACATACTAGCTGTAAAATTTCAGACATTCAAAAATACACCGATACAAAATCACAACTAAATATCTGTTTTCAGGTAAATTTGTTAAATTGGCTTCTTTTAACCACAACAATGTAACTTCAATACATTTCCAACGCAATTATGAGTACATCTCTTTTAAAATATTTTCTGTTTTTTTTAGTTTTAATCTAGATAATTTTTCATGATTATAATATTTCAAGCAATATAGGTAGAGATGTATAATTTATAAAATGAAATTATCCTCTATCTCTCAACTGCCTGATCCCCACCCCTGAACTAAAGTTGTCCACTGTCTATAAATCGGTGAATGTTCTCCAGATGTGTTTCTCAGTAGATGATGTATTAACTTGTATTTACATATGTACAAATAGGTTTTCATGTTCAAAGATTCTTTTTCAATATTGGAATCACATTTTCCATATTCTTGGGATTTTACTTTACATCTCATTAGTTAATGTGTTTTGTCTCTTTTTCAGGTGTTTGGACATGTATATTTATTATTCTTCACATGGGTACGCTGCTGTTATCATCTACCCATCTCTCTCGTTTAATAGTAAGCATGCTTCATAAGCTATGGATATTAGCCCCATATTGTTGGAAGATATTTTCTCCTGACTTTTCAGCCAACTTTTATTTATCTTTCCAAACAGAAGGTGCTTTCACTTTTCAAAAATATTTTAATTTTAATATTATTAATTTAATTTAATATAAAATACTGAAATAGAAATTGAGCAACACCCTGGACAGCATCATTTGCTCTAGAAGGTTAAAGTATTTAGAGCCCTGGAGGCTTCAGGATATATGGAAAAGCTTTAGAGTAATTTGAGGTTTAACTGTTCAGCAAGCATTTACAAGGCTGTTTCCCTGATTTTGCTTAACCATTCCCAAACTCCTGTAACCTGATCTGAATAATGGGGATAATAAAAGGATAGTGAATATCTGTTAAGTTTAAGTCAGATAAAATGTAAAGTACATCTTGCTCAAACAATTCCTTTTCTCTCTCTCTCTCTCTATCCTGGTTTTCTTTCAAGAAACAACAGTATATGTGCACAGGTTTACCTAGGAGTCATTGTTTAAATTACAGTTTTCTCCACACATTTGGATTTTTAGATTCATCTACATTCTAATTCTTATAGCACTCGTTCATTCATTTCCACTGGTATTGTAATTCAGTGTGTGATTGTACCATGACTTATTTATCCATAATAATCTGATGATTATTCCTTGGTCTAAAGGTTTGTCAATTTCATTGCTCTTGTCAAAGGACCAACTTTTGGGTTCTTTGATCCTCTATATTGTTTTTCTATTCTTTATTTCATTGATTTCTGCTCTAATCTTTGTTATTTCCTTTCTTGTGCTTGTATTGTGTTTAGATGCTCATCTTTTTCTAGTATGTTAAGGTGGAAGGTTAGGTTATTATTTTGAGATCTGTTTTCTTTTTTGAAGACAGACCTTTGCAGCTATAAATTTCCTTGTAAGCACTGCTTTAGCTGTGTCCCATAAATTTTGATATATTGTGTTTTCATTTCACTCATCTCAAAGTATTTTCTGATTTTCCTTGTGATTGATTCTTTGATCTGTTGGTTATTTAGGAATGTGTTTTTTAATTTCCTTATATTTATGACTGTCCTAAATTCCTTCTCTTATTGATTTATAATTTAATTCTATTGTCAGAAAACATACTTTGTATGATTTCAGTTCTTTTAAAGTTATTGAACCTTGTTTTATAGCATAGAATTTGGTCTGTAATGGAGTATGTTGCATGTGTGCTTGAGAAGAATGTGTACTCTGCTCTTGTTGGGTGGAGTGTTCTACATACATCCTTTCATTAATTTTGTTTGTAGTGTTCAAGTCTTTCATTTCTTTATTGATCTTATGTCTAGTTTTTCTATTCTTTATGGAAAGTGAGATATTGAAGTCTCCAATTATTATTGTTAAATTATCTATTTCTCCCCTCATTTCTGCCAGTTTTTCTTTCATGTATGTTTTAGTTGCCTATTATTTATGTAACCAATTGTTATGGATTCAATTGTGTCCCCCGCAAAAAAAAAGATATGTTTAAGTTCTAATCCTCAGTACCTCACAATGTGATTTTATTTGGAAATAAAGTTGCTACAGATGGAATTAGTCAAGTTAAAATGTTGTCATGCTGAGGTAGGAGGGTCCCTTAGTCCAATATGATTGGTGTCCTTATAAGAAGAGGAAATTTGGGCACAGACAGAGATACTGAAGGAAGAACACCATGGATTACCAGAAAACCACCAGAAGCTGGAAGAGGCATGGAACAGATTCTTCTCTGAAGGCTTTGGTTGAAGGATGGCCCTGCCAACATCTTGGTTTCAGACTGGTAGTCTCCAGAAAAATAAAATTGTTGTTTTAAGCCATCCAGTTTGTGGTATTTTGTTACAGCAGTCCTAGTAAATGAAGATGCAAATTACCACAATTTTAGTGTCTTACAACAAAACAAATGTATTATCTTACAATTCTGGAAATCAGACAACTGAAATCAGTTTTGCTGGGCTAAAATCAAGGTGAGTGTTGGGCTGTGTTCCTTCTTGAGGCTCTAGGGGAGAGCCTGTTCCTTGGCTTTTCCAGCTTCTAGAGGCTTCACACATACTTTGGCTTATAGCCTCATCACACTGACTTCTGCTTTTCCTGTTACATCTCCTTCTCTGGCTCTCCTTCTTCCTCTTATAAGGACCCTGTGATGACATTGGACCCATTTATATAATCCAGGATACTCTTATCATCTCAAATTATTTTTAATTTAATTATATTTGCAAAGTCCCCTTTGTCATGTAAAGCACCATATTCACAGATTTCTAAGATTAGGATGTGGACGTCTTTGGAGAGCCATTATTCTACAAAACAATGCTTAACAGCAACACAAAGTTGTAAAAAAAGTTTTAAAATGAATACATTCTCTCAATTCTTCTTTACAAGAAATTTTTGTTCAATGATCTATTAGCCTTTATTTAATATATATAAAAAATTAATGCTAAAATATTCAATATGTTTCCTTTCATGGTCATAAGAAATTCTTGTCTTTTAGTTATTATAAATACTTTATACATTCATCACATGATTGCATGTTATTATTTATATATATAAAGATTATATATTTAATTACATAATGATAACAAATATTTGCAAATCCTCCCATTAGTAGAAGCCCATTAGTCAAAAACCTGGCCTTGAAATATTCTGAGTATGGTTAAACTAGTTTTAATGTGTGCTGTGTGTGTTAATGTGTATTAAAAGATAAAAGGACTTCCATGATGAAATAAATTTAGGAAACATGAACGTATCTTGGGGAACCCCAGGAGTCCATGGACCACATCTGAGAACTGAAGTTCAAGGCAACCCTACTTTTCACCTATGCTTACAGCTCACTTCTCTGGTGTGTGGCGAGATATCAAGGATCTCTTTACTAATGTTCTTAAATGTCAATTTCATGTTATTTTAAACATTATATCCATTACTAAGATTTTCTTAAAGAAAGTATTATTTTTAATCCCCATAAAATCCAGTTTATCTTGATAGTGTTAAGATGAATGACTTAAAACTACTCTTTTCCTACTGGAGTAGAAAAAAATGGAGTCTAATGGTTTTCCTAATTAATTCTTAAACAAAAAGATGTTCTTGTTTGTTTTATTAATATCTTTGACTAATATTCATATAACACATATGCATATATTTTAATGGAAGCATATATTGTATTCTGCCATTTGATTTTTCACATAATAATATATATTTGACAAATTGTAATGTTAGTAAATATAGAATTGCCTAATTCTTTTTAATAACTGCCTAGTATTCTATTGTACAGATGTGCCATAATTTATTTAATGACCCTTGGTTCTCAAATAGGATAATACCACCTCCTATCACAGGGGGCCAGCTAGAAATTCTAAACTCTCCCTTGCCTCACAAGAAAGAATTGGCCCACCCAAAATAGTAATCACACTCCTGATGATAAACACTGGGGCATTTGTGTTCTTTCCAAAATTTCTTTATTATAAATATTGCTCCAATAAGATAATATATGCCAATTGCCCTCCAAAAAGATTGCATCAATTTATACTTCAGCTAGTAAGGTATCACTGTATTTATCTCACATTTTCATCAACACAGGATATAGTCGATCATGTTTTTCTTCTTTTTCCTCAGATTCTTTTTAATTGAGATATAATTTAAATGTAGTGAAATGCACAGATCTTAAATGTACAGTTTGTTTTGACAGTTGCCTACACCTGTGTAACTCATGCCCCTATCAAAACACAGAATGCTTCCATCACCCCCAGAACGTTCTCTCATACCCCTCCCAGTCAATCCCTCCTGTCCAAGAAATAACCACTGTTCTGAATTATTTCACCATCCATCAGTTGTCCAGGTTTGAGAGCTTCCATTTCACTCACAGCTCCCCAGGAGTTTTTCTCTGCTATGTAGTGAGAAGCAGTCTTTGTGCAAGTGCCAAAGACTCAAGGGGATTCCTCTACAGGTTTGTGGAGCTCCTCATCTGCACAGCCCCCTCCTCTCTGATACTCTGCCCTGTACATTCCAGCTGCCTCTGCAGCCCCTAACTGTGATCCTTGTCTCCTCAGCTCAGAGAGACTTCTGTGCTCTGTTTGGGCTCCCCCTCTCTGTGACTTAACACTGAAAGTGTGTCAGGTAGAAAGACAATGATTTTGAGGCTCACTTTCTTTGTTTCCATTAGGAATCACAGTTCTGCTCTGCCTGTTACCTAGGATCTGACAGTTGTTTTACATATTTATATCAGTTCTATAGTTGTTTGCCGAAGCAGGGCTAGTCTGGCTGAGTTTCTGCATCATGGCTGATAGCAGAAATTGGAATAAATAATTTAAAATGGACTATTTCAGATGTAGTAGTGGCTGAACAGCAGCTGGAAAAGAGGGCAGTGAAAATCAAGCAGGATTTCCTGCAGGTATGACAGCAGCTTACTCAGTCTATGAAGCCAACATCACTCTAATACCTGGCCTTCCCTAATCTATGGGGGCAGGCCCACTGATCTCATACCTATTTGGTGTCGAACTTACTCTCCCAACCCTGGGAGAATGTGCTTCACCCTTTCTGGGGGAATGTGCTCCACCCTTTTTGCATCAATTGAGAGGATCATGTGATTTTTATTCTTCAATTTATCAATGGGGTTTATTACACTAATTGATTTTCTTGTATTGAACCACCCTTGCATACCTGGG
>JAQZBX010105499.1:0-10840 GCA_029593785.1 Cabassous unicinctus
TGGAAAAAATAATAAAATATGCAGCAAAAACTCAGTGAAACCTGATCTGTTTTAATCCAATCTGGTGAAAACCACTAAGGGTTTTTAAAAAAACTAACCAAGGAGCATATGTGGCTCAGGTAGTTGAGCGCCTGCTTCCCACATGGGATGTCCAGGGTTTGGTCCCTGATACCTCCTAAAAAAAAACACAGACAAATAACTAGCAAATAAACGAGGAAGCCAGCTCAGGGGAGCCCATGTGGCTCAGTGGTTGAGCACTGGCTTCCCACATAAAGGTCCCAGGTTCAATCCCTAGTCCCGGTACCTCAAAAAACAAACAAAAAACCCAAAAAACCAAAAATCAGTTGCTAACATTTTCCTTGAAACACATAAGCCACATACTTCATTTGATCAGTCAGAATCACCAAACGAGAGAGGTCACTCAGTCTGGTGCAATATGAGCAGCATTCCTTAAATCTTAATCCTCCCTCCAATTCCTTTCCCATTTCAACCTCACCCCTTGTCTCTCTTAACATTCCATAATATGAAATTGATCTACATATCCATTGTATTTATTGAAAAAAAAAATTACATTCTCCTATACTAAAATAAGAAACTTAAATGTTCCTTAATTAGAAATAAATCATACATTTTTGGTCTTTTTTCCTATTATTTTTCTTGCCTAGTACAAAAACAAAAAATAATTCACATTGGAGCAATATATAATTCATGGGAAAACCAAATTGCTAAAAACACAAATCTACATATTTTTATTAAATAAAGAAATAATACTTACTATTTACAGAATCTTCTGGTTTCTTTGAGGATGAATGTCCTAAAAAGGAAACAGCGTTGTTTTATTAAGAATCATCTTGCTGCAGTCCCAGAGCTGTAGCTGTAGGATTCTTTATTCTACATATTCTAGTATGTAGAATATAGAATCTAGATTCTAAATATTCTAGATTGCTTGTAGTCTTACAGGTAAACACTTCATAGTTTTCTGAACTTTCATGTTTCTTAGTCTTATCCCCGCAATTTAAAAGTTAGATTCTTTTAGGCAGGGATCATATCATACCCTCTTATATGGCCTGGAATAACTAGCACAAAACTTAAAAAATAATAAGTGCCTATAAAAAAATCTTATGTTGCTAAAAAACCTCATAGATTAGCTGTAATATAACCAATATTTTCTTTTGACTATGGAGATGTTCAACACTTAAAAAACAGTTTACAAATAAGTACTTGCTTTTCACAATATTCCAAGGTCATATTATACAGGTGAGAATTAGGTCTCAGTAACTGAACTCACAAAATTATGTCATAAAACAAAAATTCTCAACTCTACAATAGTTATCCAGTAATGGGAAACAGAAAAAGAAAACTACCAAAGATCTATTAATGTAATTTTTAAAAATCGTAACTATACAGAGCCTCCTGCAATAAGACATCAAGGGAAAATTCTTTGAAAGCTATTCAAGCAAAAAAGGACAATAACAGACAGTCACAATTCTTCCACCTCCTTGGATAGGTGCTCTCATACGTCAAAGCTGTCAAACGAGTAGTGCCTTTTAAGTCCAGACTAAGAGGATGAGGGAAATACAGAGTAAAGACCTCAAAGAGAGCCAAGGCCTGGACTGCAGCCACTGTTTTTTGTTGTTGTTTTTTCATTCCTAATTATTGCCAGTGATCAGAGAGCAAATAAAAAAGTTTTTAGCTAAACTTCTGGTGGCAACACAAGAAATGCATAGTGGACTATGGCATCTTATTATTCTCTGTCATCCCGTAATATGGGGAATATGTACCTGCTTCCAGATATCTAAAGGTCTGTAAGGTAAAAATGAGATTAGGTTTACCCTGGAGGTCAAATGCCATAACAAGAACCAAAGGGAGGAAGTTATTGAGAGACAAGTTTTAGCTAAATGTTAAGAGAAACCTACTAGCAATTTACAACTATCTGAAAACATGAAGGATTATTGTGGATGGTAGAGGGTTCCTTATTCCTGAAGGTGTTGAAGCAAAGGCAGAACCCCTACATGATATCACAAATTTTATTGTCACATGAATCCACCCAGGCACCTGTTAGAGTGTGGCTGTAATAAGTAGATCTGGAGGAACCAGAGACTGTGCATTTCTAACAAGCTTCCAAGTGATGATGATGTTTCTGGCCAGAAGACCATACTTTCATATGGTCCTTTCATTCTTAATTCTAGGGTTGATCTCTTATGTTTCTTTCAAATCTGAGAAAATGTGATAGGATTCACTGATTCATTCACTCACTCACTCATCTACCATTTATTGAATGCCTACAATGTGGTGCAACACTGTACCAGGAATTGGAGACAGAGAAGTAAACAAGTCATACAGTCCCTTCCCTCACAGAAAATAAATTATTCCAAGGGTAATACATATTTCTAAGGGAGAAGTGCAGCGTGCTGTTGTAGTGGGTAATAAAGACCTAACCTTATCTGGAGATAAGGCTGTTAGGGAAGGCCTTCCCAAGGAACTGATCTAAACTAGGGAATGGGTAGTGGTGGGAGGAGTAAGAGCTTGAACTTTCTGCCAAGACAGTCTAAGTATCTTGTGTTAATACATCCCAAAGCAGACCACTCCTCAAAGTCAACTTATTGATCTATCTTTCTTACTTTTTCTATCCATTTTTTTTAGCCATCCAGTTGCCCATTCATCCCTCTATTTTTTTTTATGACGGCAAACTGAAGCTATGGGAGTAAATGGGATCACACAAGGAAAATAGAGAGAAAAAAGAGAAATTCTAAGAAAAAGCCCTGAGGAGTTCCAATACCTAAAGGTGGGAGTGAGGAGAAGCCAGAGAGGTGGAAAATCAAGAAAGTAGGATGTTCTGAGAAGGAATGGCCAACAGTCCAAACGCTGCTGTGATTGTAAGCACTTATTAATTCAAATTGGGCCAAATTAAGATGATCTGGACAGAAGGAAACATATCAAGACCATGCTAGCTCCAAATGACCCTAAACAAGAAGATATTAAAAAGTTCTACACAGTTTTTCTAAAAGATTGCTAAAATTTGGTCATTTTCTGCTTTCTATCATAGAAGTTGAATAAAGAACTATATCCTGGACTTTCTGCTCTCAAAGGTGCTCTGAATGGAGAATAAATAAGAAATGAGATATCTCATTTGCCACTCTTTGACTTTCCATCCCTGAGGTTGCTCTGAAACAATCTTCAAAATCTTTCTCACACTCATTCTTTATTATTTATGCCTAACATGTGCTAGTGGATAGAGCAATAAACAAAAGACACAAATCCCTGCCCTCCTCAGGCTTTTGTGCAATTGCCATACATGTAATGAAGGAAAAGTACCAAGGGTTGAGATAGCATTATAAATGGGAGTCCTAATTTAGATTCATGGCGGGGGACAGAGTCAGGAAAGGGTTCCCAGAGGAAGTGAGATTTATGCTTAGGCCAGACAATGAGTTAGGATGCGACTAGAGCTTTTAGAAAGAGAGGATGCAGTATCCATGTAGTCCCTTAATGGAAAGAAGCTTGGCATTTTCTAGAAACCAAAAGGCTATGTGGCTGGAATTTGACAGTGAGGTGACAGTGGTGAGAAACAAGACTTGTATGGTGTACAGGAGCCAGATCATGCAAAGGCTTTTAGCTTTGTCCAGGATTTTGGTTATCATCCTAAGAATGGGAAAACACTGCTTTATGGAAAATGGACTGAGGGGAGGGGAGGTGGGATGGCAGGACAGTGGAGGCATCAGCAAGGAAAATACAGCAGTAACTTAGATGAGAAAACATTGTGATTTCAACCAGGGTGTGGAGAACTTGAGAAATATATATTCTGGTGGTAAAATTGATAAGACTTGATGACTTATAAATTAAACATGAAAAATGAGGAAAAGAAGTTATCAAGGATAACTCCCAGATTTCTGATATTCTTTTTTAAGAAGAGAGAGAAATCATCTACCGAAATATGGAACACCAAAAGAAAATAAAACTACAAAGGAAAAAAAAAAAAGATCACATGCATTTGTATGTATAATCTGAGGGTCCAACACCATTCCTGATCCTGCATATTCAGCTACCTAACCCCTTGTTTTAAAGGTACTAAATAAAAAACTTTTCAAGTTTTCTTTAATATGGAATATACAATGATTTATACAGTGTCATGTTATGATATGAAACAATATTATATAACACAATAAAGGGTACAACAAAATTCTTAAAAATGATATATATTTTACTAGCACATAAGTCTGAACAAAATTTTTAAAATTAAATGAGGTTTTCAAATTTATTAAAGTTTACTTTAGAGTAGGGAAACGTTTAAGACAGAGACAAAAGGGCATTCTGCTTCAAATATCATTTCTCAATAAACAACAGAGTAACAGTATCTTCTCCTCAACATCTATCAAATGTTTATCAAGTTTAAAACATGGTGATACTATATGCTGAAATACTTTGACTACATAATGAATATAGCATGATCTGCAAGAGGGAAAAAAATGCAACAAAGAATGCAACACAGCTAATGATTTTCATAGCTGGAGCAAGGGAGCCCTCTCCTGTCCAAGTATTATATTAACCTTGGCCTGAACTAATTCAATGTAACATTCCCTACTTAGTTTAAGCCTGATTTGTTTATTGTATAGTCACTAAGTTGTACCTAATTTGACTCTACTTTATTATGGGCTGGAAAAGCAACCAGAAGAAATCTTCATGATAGCTAACTATGTGCCAGGTACTATGCAAACTGCTTACATGCATTACCTCATTTCAACTTCTGAACAATCCTATTATCATTACCATTTTGCATATGAAGAAACTGAGTCTTCCAAAGCTTATATGGACTGCTTAGGAAGAAGTAAGCAGTTGACTGATGGATTGAATTTAATAATTATTTAACTAAGTATATGCACAGCACTGTGCTAGGTTCTAAGGACACATATATATCAATCTCTCTCATTTCAAGAAAATTCATAAACTAGTGAGAAAGTCACACAGTTCATTATAACAGAAATCACATTAGGATAAGCATTAAAATTTTATGCTGACTTATAGATTATGTATTGTTTTATAGTGTTCAAAACACTTTACACATTTTTTTTCACAGATGAATAAATATATATATTTCTCGATTAAATGTACTGGAAACATAAAAATTTTTTTGAATCAAACAATATGCTACACATATTTGGTTCACAGTAATGCAGTCATACAGTATTTGTCCTTTTGTGTCTGGCTTGCTTCGCTCAACATAATGTCCTTCAGGGTCATCCATGTTGTCATATGTTTTACGACTTCATTTCTTCTTACAGCTGCACAATATTCCATCGTGTGAATAGACCACAGTTTTTTTATCCATTCCTCTGTTGATGGACACCTGGGTTGTTTCCAACTTTTGGCAATGGTGAACAATGTTGCTATGAACATCGGTGTGCAGATGTCTGTTCGTGTCACTGCTCTCAGTTCTTCCGGGTATATACCCAGTAGTGGTATTGCTGGGTCACGTGGCAAGTCTGTATTCAACTTCTTGGGAATCGCCAAACAGTTCTCCACAGTGGCTGTACCATTCTGTACTCCCACCAACAGTGAAGAAGTGTTCCTAGCTCTCCACATCCTCTCTAACACTTGTAGCTCTCTGTCTTTTTAATAGTGGCCATTCTGATAGGTGTGAAGATAACTCATGGTAGTTTTGATGTGCATTTCCCTAATCATGAGTGATGCTGAGCATTTCTTCATGTTTTTTGGCCATTTGTATTTCTTCTTTGGAGAAATGTCTATTCAAGTCTTTCACCCATTTTTTAATTGGGTCATTTGTCTTTTTATTGTTGAGTTGTAACATCTCTTTATATATCCTGGATATTAAACCCTTATCAGATATGTGATTTCCAAAGATTTTTTCCCATTGAGTTGGCTGCCTTTTCACCCTTCTGACAAAGTCCTGTGAGGTGCAAAACTGTTTAATTTTGAGGAGGTCTCATTTATCTATTTTTTTTCTGTTGCACGTACTTTGGGTGTAAGGTCCAAGAAACCACCACCTACTACAAGGTCTTGAAGATGTTTCCCTACATTTTCTTCTAGTAGTTTTATGGTCCTGGCTTTCATATTTAGATCTTTGATCCATTTTGAGTTGATTCTTGTATAGGGGATGAGATAGCGGTCCTCTTTCATTCTTTTGGTTATAGAGATCCAGTTCTCCCAACACCATTTGTTGAAGAAACTTTGTCAAAAACCAGTTGACTGTATAGGTGAGGGTTTATTTCTGGGTTCTCAATTCTATTCCACTGATCGATGTGTCTATCTTTATGCCAGTACCAAGCTGTTTTGACCACTGTAGCTTTGTAATATATTTCAAGGTCAAGCAGTGAAATTCCTCCCACATTGCTCTTCTTTTTTAGAATGCTTTTGGCTATTTGGGTGCACTTACCCTTCCAGATGAATTTGGTAATTGCCTTCTCTAATTCTGTAAAGTAAGCTATTGGGATTTTGATTGGTATTGCATTGAATCTATAAATCAGTTTGGGTAAGATTGACATCTTCACGATATTTATTCTTCCAATCCATGAACACGGAATGTCTTTCCATTTGTTTAGGTCTTTTTAAATTTCTTTTAGCATTGTTTTGTAGTTTTCTGTATATAGGTCCTGTACTTCTTCGGTTAAATTAACATCTAGGTATTTGAGTCTTTTTGTTGCTATTGAAAATGGAATTTCCCTCCTTATTTCCTCCTCAGGTTGTTCAGTACTAGTGTACAAAAACATTACTGATTTTTGCGTGTTGATCTTGTATCCTGCCATTTTGCTAAACTAATTTATTAGCTTAAGTAGCTTTGTCATAGATACTTCAAGATTTTCTAAGTACAGGATCATGTCATCTGCAAACAGTGAGAGTTTTACTTCCTCTTTTCCTATTTGGATGCCTTTAATTTTTTTTTCTTGTCTAACTGCCCTAGCTAGAACTTCTAATACAATGTTGAATAACAATGGTGACAGTGGGTATTCTTGTCTTGTTCCCGATCTTAGAGGGAAAGCTTTCAACCTTTCCCCCTTGAGTATGATGTTGGCTGTGGATTTTTCAAATGTCTTTTATCACATTGAGGAATTTTCCTTCTCTTCCTATCTTTTGAAGTGTTTTTATCAAAAAAGGATGCTGGATTTTGTCAAATGCCTTTCTGCATCGATTGAGATGATCAATTTTTTCCTTCAATTTGTTAATGTGGTGTATTACACTGATTGATTTTCTTATGTTGAACCAGCCTTGCATACCAGGAATATATCCCACTTGGTCGTGATGTAGAAGTCTTTTGATATGCTGTTGGATTTGATTTGCAAGTATTTTGTTGAGAATTTTTGCATCTATGTTCATTAGAGAGATTGGTCTGTAATTTTCTTTTCTTGTAGAATCTTTATCTGGCTTTGGTATTAGGGTGATGTTGGCTTAAAATGTGTTGGGTAATTTTCCCTCCTCTTCAATTTTTTGGAAGAGTTTAAACAAGATTGGCGTTAATTCTTTTCGAAATGCTTGGTAGAAATCACCTGTGAAGCCATCTAGTCCTGGACTTTTCTTTGCTGGGAGATTTTTGATGATGGATTCAACCTCCTTAAATGTGATTGGTTTGTTAAGTTCTTGTATTTCTTGTAGCGTCAGTGTAGGTTTGTTGTGCATTTCTAGAAATGTGTCCATTTCATCTAGGTTGTCTAGTTTGTTGGCATATAGTTTCTCATAATATCCTCTTAGGATTCTTTTTATTTTTGTGGGGTCATTTGTAACTTCCCTCCTTTCATTTCTGATTATATTTATTTGCATGTTCTCTCTTTTTTCCTTTGTTAGTCTAGCTAGGGATTTGTCAATTTTATTGATCTTTTCAAAGAACCAGCTTTTGGTTTTGTTGATTTTCTCTATTGTTTTTCTGTTCTCATTTTCATTTATTTCTGCTCTAATCTTTATTATTTCTTTCCTTCTGCTGCTTTAGGATTGGTTTGCTGTTCTTTTTCTAGTTTCTCTAGTTGTTCAGGTAAATCTTGGGTTTAGTTCTTTCTTGTTTTTTAATATAGGCATTTAGGGTTATAAATTTCCTTCTTAAGATTGCCTTTGCTGTATCCCATAAGTTTTGATATGTTGTGTTCTCGTTTTCATTTGTCTCAATGTATTTACTGATTTCACTTGCAATTTCTTCTTTGACCCACCAATTATTTCAGAGTGTGTTGTTCAGTCTCCACACATTTGCAAATTTTCTTTTTTCCTATTATTGATTTCTAGTTTCATTCCATTATGATCTGAGAAGGTGCTTTGTATAATTCCAATCATTTTATATTTATTGAGACCTGCATTGTGACTTAACATGTGGTCTATCCAGAAGAAAGATCCATGGGCACTTGAGAAAAATGTATAACCCGCTGGGTTTGCATGCAGTGCTCTGTATATGTCTGTTAGGTCTAACTTGTTTATCATATTGTTCAAGTTCTCTGTTTCCTTGTTGATCTTCTGTCTAGTTTTTCTATCTAATGATGTGAGTGTGGTGTTGAAGTCTCCAACAATTATTGTAGAAATGTCTGTTTCTCCCTTCAGTTTTGCCAGAGTTTGTGTCACATATTTTGGGGCACCCTGGTTAGGTGTGTAGATATTTATGATTGTTATATCTTCCTGGTGGATCGTCCCTTTTATTAATATATAATGGCCTTCTGTAGCTCTTATAACTTTTTTGCATTTAAAGTCTGTTTTGTCTGATATTAGTATAGCTACTCTTGCTCTTTTCTGATTACTATTCGCGTGGAGTTTCTTTTTCCAACCTTTCACTGTCAGCCAGTTTGTATCCCTGGGTCTAAGGTGAGTTTCTTGTAAGCAGCATATGGATGGCTGATGTTTTTTAATCCATTCTATCAGCCTGTATCTTTTGATTGGAGAGTTTACCATTCACATTCAATGATATTACTGTAAATGCATTATTTACTTCCTCCATTTTATTCTTTGGTTTTCATATGTCATCTTGTTTTTGCCTCTCTTTTTACTCTTTTGGTTATCCTTTCTACTATTCTTTCTTCTATACTCTCCTCCAAGCCTCTCTCTCCTGTCTTTTTCTTTCAGGTTCTAAGGATTCTTTTAGTATTTCCTGCAAAGGTGGATTCCTTTTTGCAAACTCTCTTAGTTTCTGTTTGTTTGTGAATATTTTATACTCACCTTATATGTGAAGGACAATTTTGCTGGATAAAGAATTCTCGGCTGGCAGTTTTTCTCTTTCAGTTTCTTAACTGTATCATACCAATGTCTTCTCACCTGCATGGTTTCTGAAGAGAAATCTGTGCTAAGTCTTACTGGACGTCCCTTGTACATGATCGTTTGCTTCTCTCTTGCTGCTCTAAGAATTTTCTCTTTATCTTTGACATTTGGCATTCTGAATAGTATGTGTCTTGGCGTAGGTCTATTTGGATTTTTATTGATTGGGGTATGGTATGCTTCTTGGACCTTTCGTGAGTGTTGGGAAATTTTCAGCTATTATTTCCTCAAATACTCTTTCTGCCTCCTTTCCCTTCTCTTCTCCTGGAACTCCCATGACATGTATATTGTTGTGTTTTGTGTTGTCATTCAACTCTCTGAGCACCTGCTCAATTTTTTCCATTCTTTTCTCTCTCTGTTCTTTTTTCTCTTCAATTTTAGCTGCTCTGTCTTCGTTATCACTCATTCTTTCTTCTATCATTTCGAGTCCGCTGTTGTATGCCTCAAATGTGTTTTGTTTTTTTAAAAAATTTATTTATTTATCCCCCCCTTGCTGCTTGTGCTGCTGTGTCCATTCGCTGCGTGTCTTCTCTGTGTCTGCTTATCTCCCCCTTGCTGTGAGGTCTTGCCGCATCAGCCCACGGCACCGCGCGAGCCGGCTTGCCCTCACAAGGAGGCTCCGGGAAGCGAACCCGGGGCCTCTCATATGGTAAACGGGTGCTCTATCCATTGCGCCACACCCGCTTCCTGCCGTGAGGTTGCTGCATCAGCCCACTGCACCGCTCAGGCTGGCGTGCCCTCACAAGGAGGCCTCAGGACGCGAATCCGGGCCTCCCATATGGTAAATGGGGGCTCTATCCACTGAGCCACACCCGCTTTCCTCAAATGTGTTTTTGATCTCAGCTATTGTGTCTTTCTTTCCCATAAGCTCTGTTACTTTTCTGTTCAGGATTTCAAATTCTTCTTTGTCTTCGCTCAATGTCTTCTTGAAGTCATTTATCTCTTTAACTATATTGTCTTTCAACTCATTAATTTGATTTTGGAAATTTGTGCTTATCTCTCTGATTAGTTCTCTCAAATTCTGCATCTCTTCTGGGACTTTGATGTATTCCTTTACTTGGGCCATGTCTTCTATTTTCTTAGTATGGCTCATAATTTTTTGCTGGTGTTTAGGCATCTGGTTAGGATGTAGTTTACTCACATGTTCAATCTCTTCCTCTTTTATAGGGATTTAGTGGCAGGAGGCTGTGAGTTACCACAGCTCTTTGGTTTTTGGCTCAACCTGGACTGCTAAGATTGTCCAGCTGGATGCTCAAAACTGGGCACTGGACCTAGTAATTGGTTGTAGAGTTGCTTCCTTGGGCCTTAGGCAGGGAGGCTACAGAGGCCTACTTATTTTTAATTTTCTTATGTGCACTGCCTTGGTCTGCCAGGAGATGGTGCTCTTTGGCAGCTCTCAATTCAATGCCTGGTTGGAGTGTATTTGTTGCAACACAGACCAGATCAATGTGATAGAGCTTCCTGTCTGTAGGCTAGGAGCCTTGTAATTCAAACTTTCTCTGAGACAGTTCTCCAGCCTTCTCTGGCAGCCCACTCTCTTTTCCCAGCTAGGAAATATTTCCACTCCCCTCTGAGTACTCAACAATTAGTCCCTGTTAGTAGAGAA
>JAQZBX010105500.1:0-10847 GCA_029593785.1 Cabassous unicinctus
TTATTATTATTATTATTGGAATAATGAAAATGCTCTAAAATGTTTGACATATTGAATGAATGCATAACTGTGTGATTATACAGAATACCATTGATTGTACACTTTGGATGGATGTACGCCTCATAATTATGTATCAGTAATATTGGTATGTTTAAAAAAACACAATGAGAGGCTATTTACATGATTATAATAGCTACTATTAAAATAATAATAATAAGTTTTGAAGAGGATATGAAGAAATAGGAGTACTTGTTCATTGTTGGAGAGAATGTGATATGGTATAGCCCCTGTGGAATAGTTTGGTGATTTCTCAGAATGATAAGTACAGAATTATTATCTGATCTGGCAATCCTACTTCTGGAACATTCCCAAAGGAACTGAAAGCAAGGATGTCAACAGATATTTTCACACAATATTTATAGTAGCACATTTCTCAATAGCTAAAATATAAATAAATCTCATGTTCATCAACAGGTGAATGAATAAACAAAATGCAGTATAAACATGCAATGGAATATTATTTAACAGTGAGAAAGAATGAAGTTCTGAAACTTGCTACAAAATGGATAATTCTTAAAAATATCATGTTGATTGACATAGTCCACATGCAAAATAACACATATTGTGTGATCTCACTGTAATTACAAAAAGCAAATTCATTAAGTCAGAAATTAGTGTACAAGTTAACAGAGACTGTGAAGAGTAAGAAAGGGGGAATTAATGCCTAGTTGGTATAGAACTTCTGTTTGGGGTGATAAAACATTTGTGGTAATGAGTGGTGATGATGGTAGAACACCATTGTGTATGTAATTAACAACACTTCATTATATATTTGAATGTGGTTTAAAGGGGATATATTAGTACAATAAAATTTTTAAAAGCATAGGATATACAGAATAAATTGTGAAAACTAATGTAAACTTTGGACTCTAGTTCATAGAACAATTAAATTATCATTTCATCAATTGTAACAAATTTGCCACACTAAGGCAAAGTATTAATAATGACTGGGGGAGCCTATCAGAAGTCTATATTTGTACATGAATTAAAACTCGTCTAATAAAATTAATTTTTAAACACTGTAAAATATTGAAGAATCATACAATATAATTAAAAATGATTCATAGCTTAACAAAGAGGGTAAGGCATTTTATGTGGTGACAAGACACTACTGAGCAGGAAGATTTGGGAAAAGTAGGTTATATTGAAATTAAAATAAAATAATTGAGATAAAAATTAATTGTATAGCTTAAATAGATGATTGGTGCATTTGAGGAGATATTGAGTCCATAGTAAAATACTTTTCAAAAAAATTTCAAAACAGTGTATAACGATAAAATAATAGAAATATGAAAGATTTCATATTTGTTTTTGCTGCAAACACATTACAATGTTGTCAACTGTAGTCCATAAATTACATCAGTTATATGTTTCTCACATATCACCACAATATTAACACCCTGTAGTAGAAGAACATTCCTGTTTACATATTATCTACCACAATCCTCATCTACTGTCAAAATCATTGTTATACATTCCTAATAATATCCTTCCATTGTCCTCGAAATAACATTAATCTTCCTAGACTTCTTATTTCAGTAACAATCACATCAACAATCAACAGAGTTTGTTACATTCATTATAATGTGTTACCATCAAGTCTAACCATTACTACATATTTACATTTCAGTTTATTAAACGTTCTATATATATCTGGGAGATGAATTTTCAACAGAAATTTTGTGGAAAACAATTTAATAATGAGCTCAAATAGTGAGACAATAGTAATTAATTTAGATTCGTAGCAAATTCATTATTTAAGAATTGGGGTTTAAAAACATTTTAGTAGAAAACAATAGCTAAACAAGTCAAATCTTCAAAAACACCATTAAATGAGGGAATATAAAAGCCACAAATTAAGAGACATTGATTGCAGACAGAAAGGTTAGCATGTACTTTAAGTAAAAAATGTCCTCTGAAACCAAAAGGAATGGACAATTAACCTACTGAAATTGGGCTGAAACAATTAAAATTGAATTTCAACCTCATTACTACTGTGGAAAATGCGATTAACATCACTGTGAAGAAAGTCATTTCAGAGAACTCAAATCTGCACCTGCCTCATATGGATATGAGACAGATGAGATGAAAAGTGTGAAAACATGTACTATATTTTAATTGGAGAAATAACAAATTAGGAAGAATTACCAAACCAGAAAAGAGGGAAAAATAGAGATCCAGTGAAGTAAGTTTGGCACTTGGGCCCCATTTTTCCTTTGGGAATTGCTTATTCAGAAACAATGACTGAGAAAGGGAAAAAGTGATCAGTGTTTTTGGCTGCTTCATGGGTCCAGAGAGACAGGGATTGTAGCCTAGGGCCCATCACAGGAGCCTTGGTGAACACCTCCAGCTTTGAGTGGAGAACCTATGGTAGGCTGACTGACAGGTTTAGCTTCAAAACTTCTCAACACATCATTCTAGACTGAAATGATCTTAAGAGACTCAAATATGGAAGAATGAAAGCTTAAATAACTCCAGAGGAAATATGATCACCTTAGGCCACATACATAAAATAAATATAAATAAAATGAAAAGGTGTTTATGTGCATGTGTGGATGTGAACACACCTCAGTCCATTGCCAGGACCTGGAAATAGTGATCCCAGTAACAATGAGCACATGAACACATATAACATGTAGATTTTGGCTCTGAAAAAAATCCTTCTCCACTATTAAGAAGCGGGATTCCTTGCAGAAATGATCAAGTTCCAGATATTTTAAGGGAAAGTACAAGATGAGCCTGAAAATCTTTATGGCATGAGGACATAATGTATTCAATGAGCAACATGGCAAAAAGAAAAACAAAGGGCCTTGTCATCTGCAAAGAAAAAGTTTACTTATAGATTTAAGAACAATGAATCTGAATGCCAAAATAATATTATTAGGATCATAAGTGACTAATCAATATCACTTCCAAATGAGTTTTTGACTAATAAAAGGATTTCATTAAATTTTTTATGCCTAGTTTTCAAAATCACCTTGATAATTATATTAAAGAAATTATTTAATGTGGTCTGCACAACCACATAGAAGTAATTCTAAAGATTTAAAAAATCTGAATCCAAGTACAAGATCAAATCTTAAAATAATGGTTTCATTTGGTTTTCCTAGAACTACATTTCTGCTCCAGATTCATTGAAACTTGGGACAATATTAGCTGTACTTTGAAGAGATTCCCAAATGTTGAGTTTAAATGGAACTGACTATGAGAAGACCAATGTATTAATAGAAGAGAAAAACAATAATTAGAGAAAATTAGATAAAAGAACAATGAAGCCGTGCATGGAGGTAATTAATTAATGGCGTGCATTAGAGGCCATCATTTATTAGAGGAAAATCTACCTTTTAATATTTCTATATTTTCCATAGATTTTCAAAGGTCTTTTTATGAGATAAAGATTTTTGAATAAGCATTGCAAATTGGCACTCACAAAATTTTTTATGTATTATGAGAATTTTTCAATAATTTATTATAATTCATGGAAAATATATTTCAAATATTTAGAATGTGTAAGCAAAATTCACTCATTTAGAAATTATTGGCAATATTTTAATTTTCCCCTGAAACCCAAAATGGGGAAAAGAAAGATAGAACTTAGTATTCTCACAAAGATAAAATTGACAAATGGAACAGTGATTGGCAGATTGCTAGGTTGCTTGGGGCAATTTTAGGTACCATCTACATTGCCAAACAGGATAAACTATTTAATCTTATTTCCATTTCTGAATATGTTCCTTTTTCTACATCTGTAGCTTCCAAAATGCTGTTATTTCTGATTTAAAAGTAAGTTTAGATTTAAGAAGACTCAAATCCAAAATGCAGAACCAGTCAAGAGAGACAGAATTCATTCTGCTGGGACTGACAGATGACCTGCAATGGTGAATTATAATTTTTATTTTTTTCTTTGTCAACTGCATATTGAGGGTGATGAAAAACCTACCCATACTCCTCCTCACCCTGCTGAATCCCCGTTCAAGACTTCAATATGTTTCTTCCTCCAAAATTTCTCCCTCTTAGAAATCTCACTGACAACAATCTGTATTCCCAGATTCCCGACTACCATAGTGACTAAAAACATAATAATTTTCTGCAATTTTTATGCATCTCAGTTATTATTTTTCCTCCTGTTAGGAGTAACTGAATATTATTTTCTGGCTGCCATGTCTTAAGACTGCTATGTTGCTATCTGTAAACCCTTACATTTCCCGATCATGATGAGCAGCAAAATATGCTAGCAACTGATACTCAACTCATGGACAGCTGCCTTTCTGATCACCTTTCCACCATTTGTCATGGGACTGCAACTGGAATTCTGTGCTTCCATAGTCATTTATCATTTCATATGTGATGCTTCCCCGGCCCTGCCAATTTCTTGCACAGACACTCATTTGTTAGAATTGATTTCCTTTGCTTCAGCAATTCTAACACTTGTGGTCATGTCAATGTTAGTGATTCTTTCCTACAGTTATATTCTCAAAACCATTCTTAAAATTCCTTCAGCTAAGAAAAGAACAAAAGCATTTTCCACTTTTATTCTCACATGATTGTGGTCTCTCTTATTTATGGAAGCTGAGTGTTCATTTATATGAAGCCATCAGCAAGGGAAAGAGTGACTTCATCCAAAGGAATAGCTATGCTCTGTACCTCCATTGCGCCTTCATTAAAGCCCTTCATTGCATAAATGAGTATTCTAAGGAACCAGCAAGTGAAATAAGCCTTGAAGTATACACTCCAAAAGATCTTTTTTTTTTCCAGAAAATGAGTAAAAATTTAAATTTTAAAATCTTGAATAAATAATTTATCTCATTACTCCAAGTTTACTTAAATTATCCTTCAATGAATTAACTTTCTTAAAACACTAAACAAATTTGTCAACATGAGTCACTGTTTTCTACTTTATGATTAATAGCCCTTGCTAAGTTAGTTGGACCACTCCATTACTGTTTCAACACAAATTTAAAATTTCTTTTACTCCCTGTGATCCAGTAATCCTCTCCCTGCAGGTGACTGGGTGAGGGTGGGGAGATATTTTAATTATGTGCTAATGTATATCTCAGAAATTTACATGGCTAAATGTAATCAGAAATTATTTACTTAACATCCATTTATTATATGTCTACCTAGACTCTACAGGAGACATGATTTTTGTGCTCATTATGATGATGTTAATTACAGTGGGGGAGAAAAGTGAGTTAACAGTGTAATTTTTCTTAGGATAGAGCTATATATATACAGAATTTGTGAACATAATATGAAATTTTAGCATTTTTGGTTAGTCAGCAATGCAATTCAAATATATATAATTCTTGTGACATTTGTGACATATAAGAAGGGAGCAGGAACTGGATATAAGAACATGCAAAAAGTGTGAGGTATTAAGTGTAGGCCAAGTGTCACTAACTAGTAGCACTAGCCTGAGAAGTAAGAGCATAGACTTTTGGACTACTTAGCCATGGTTTAAATCAAGACTTACGTGTCAACCAATAAAAGGTCAGGGACCCTAGTCATGGAGCTGCACAGACACGCATATTTCCAACACACTGGATAAGTGCGGAAGCAGATTCAACCCCAGATAGAACTTCCAGGGGAGATCACAATTCAACCAATACTTTGAGAACTGAACCAAAGAAGAGGGAATTTCAGTTATCTGAGTTAATGGCTTCCTGATATCTGAAATTCATGGTCTGTCTTCTATAAACAATAAGGAATAGTAAGAAAAACAAATAAAATTTTATAAAACATGCCCTCACCCTAAACGGAAGATAGAGAACATCCAGATATCCAATATCCACTACACTTTTTCCCAGTCCTACAATATAGAAGGCAGTTAGGGGTAAACTGAATGGAAGAGAGAAGCAACTCATAGCCATTGAACTAAGATGGATATAAAATCATCAGAAAGAGAAAGTACAGCCTAAGTTTATAAAGTGAACTATTTTTTCAGAGCCTCGACAAAAGGTAAAGGACATAAAATACCCAAGGAAGTGGAAGAGCAATCTTGGACAGCTAATCATCCCATGGAAGAGATAAGCACTAAAACAATGGAATACGTACATCCACTTCGGAAACCACACCATGAAGGACAAGTAATAAGAGGTAGGGGGATATTTAGGATCCTTGAAAGGAAAAGAAAATACAAACTTTAAATTAAAAAACACTTCCATTATTCCCTCCACTCCCTCACCTCTCCCAAAGCAGCCAACATTAAAGAAATAATACTTGGGGACAGTGGCACTCCTGAACTATGCTCTCATATACCATCCTAAAAAGCCAACCATGGCAAGAGAAATGGAACAAAAAAAAAAACAAAACAAGATTAGAGAAGGAAATAACCAACATAAATGCAGATATTAATGGCTTATAGCAAAGGAAAGCAGTAAAGCTAATAAAAAATCAAAACCATATTTTATGAAAAATATAAAATAGAAAACCAACATATAATTTTTCAACAAAGGGAGAAAGCACAAATACACCAAAAAAGAAATGACAGATAAGAGCAGCTATTGAAACATTACATATTAATAAGAAATATAACAAAAATTATAAAAGTGATTTTTATAATGCTCTGTAAATAAAATTGAAAATATGTCATGTGGCTCATATCTTTTTTTATTGAATAGAGATAATGTGTTATACAGAACTATTTCTGAAGAAGAAATAATGGCAGTTTGAAGGAAATACTCTTCCACAAGCTGTAGGTTCAAGTAGTTTTGTGGAAGTATTTTGTTAAACCTCTATAACAAGATATAATGATCTATAAGTTGATTCAGATTATTAAAATTGACAAAAAGACTGCCAAATTATTTTTATATGTCACTGAATTCCGAATTAAGGCCATATATAAAAGAAATAAATATATTGATCGATATAACCTATGGATATTTGTGCAAAAGTTCCAAATTAAACTCCAAAAGAATCCAAAACCCCATTAAGAAAATACACATCTGACAGATATGTAAGTTCAGGTCACTATTAGTACACTCATTAATATTATATATCATATTAATATCATCAGGAAAACATAATATGATTATTCCCAGAGGTGAACAAAAGCCTTTTGATAGAATTTAAAACATTTCAGATACAATCATGAATAAAGTAGGAATGAATGCACATTTTAATAACATGGAAAGGTTCAAGTTGGTTTTAAAGTTCAGTTCTTACACAATGTAGAAATAAGAGAGATCAAAAATAACGATGGGATGTTTCCAACTTCCACTACTATATGGTATTATAAAATCCTGAAGTGTTAATCAAAGAAAGTAGACAGGGATATTATTTTAGAAATATAATTATTGGAAAATAAATAAGACTTTCTCTGTTTACAGAAGATGTTTTTACATACCTGCAAAACCTTAGAAAATCTATTCTGAAATTAAATCAAACAATAAAATAATATAGTAAAATAATAGGGTATATGTTACTCTACTGATATTAATAACAATAGTATAAGCAAACCATAATCAAAGAAAGTTTTTTCTTAAATTCAGCACTGTTATTTGGCTTTGGATGATTTCTTGTTTTGGGGGCTATATAGTGTATTGCTGTGTATTTATAAGGTTATCTGACCTCTACCCTATAGATGCCGGTAATGCCCCCTAGGTGCTAAACAAAATAATTGAACACTGTCAAATATCCCCAGGGGGTCATAATGCCCCCTGGTTGAGAACAATTGAGTTAGGGAAAATTTTCCTGAATTAAATTATATATTTAATACAATCTCCCCTAAGGAAATACTGTTGAGAAGTGCCATAGTTATATACATAAAACAACTCACAACGATTTAGTATTAAATTATTGGAATGAATAAGTGGATCTTGGGAGTTTCTTTGGATTAAAGCAAATATAGAAATCACATGTTGTATTCATAAGTATTATCTTGTAAAAAATGAATGACATTTATCATATAATTTTCAATAGCATAAAATGGAATTGTTGTGTAATTGTTCTAATAAATCATTTGGAAGCCATCTATACTCAAAACATTCAATATTATTAGAAGGAACTAAAGAAGACATGTCAATGAAGAGATATAACATATTCACTGATTAGAAATCTTCATAATACAAAGATGTGAAGTCTCTTTAAAATTGATCTATAAAATCATTGAAATACACATCAAAATTCTTTTAATTCTTTGATGTGCTTTTAAAGTAATTATAGACAGTCTAATTATTTTATTGAAATGAAAATGTAAAAGAAAAAAAAATCACACATACACAAACAAAACAAAAAAATTGAAAAAAAAAATAGCCAAGGCAATTTAAACCAAAACCAAGAAAATAAATAAAACCAAAAAAGCAGAACTCAGAATTAGTACATAATATGATATATAGTATGGTTGTACATTTTAAAAAATGCTGAATGGGTTTTAAATTATAAACTTTTAGCAAAGGAAATTAATATTAAGTCCATAAAGAAATACAACTATATGGTCTACTCGTTTATAAGAAATGTGACACTGCTGTATGGAGGGGAAATATGATCTTTTCAAAAGTAGCTACTTTATCATTTGGATATGTATAAGGACAAAATGCTTTACTAATCTTAACATCACACTATGCAAACAATAATTTTCAGATAAATTACATGCACAAATGAAAAAGTTAAGGCAATGATGGAGTTAGAAAAAATTCAAAGGAAGTCTTTGTGATCTTGGAGGAGTTCAAAATTACTTAAGTTGCAAAAATAGTCAGCACTAGATAATTTTTAGAAAAGCTTTTATACCAGAATGTATTTCAATTAAGAAATGCTTCTTACCAAAAGGCACCAAACAGAGATTAACAGGAAACACACAGAGTGAGAGAATATATTCGCAAAAATATGTATCTATATTAGTCAGTCAAAGGGGTGTTGATGCAAAATACAAGAAATCTGTTGGCTTTTATAAAGGGTATTTATTTGGGGTTGAAGCTTACAATTACCAGGCCATAAAGCATAAGTTGCTTTCCTCACCAACGTCTGTTGCCATGTGTTGGTGCAAGATGGCTGCCGACATCTGCAAGGGACCCGCCTTTCTCTTCCTCTTAAGTCTTCATGGTCCCAGCTTCTAACCAATATCAGTAGTAGGCTGGGATAAGTCTTGCCTCTCTTTGGGGGCTCATTTCTCTCCAGACTCAGCTGCTTTGTTCTCTCCACAAGGTCAGATGTAGAGTATTAAGCAAATGGCTCATCTCTCTTCCCAGGGCTTCTGCCATGTCTATGGAGCCATCTCTATTCCTCTGTTTTCTTCTCCAGCATGTTTACTTCCCAGGACTCCAGCTCAAAAACTTCAACCAACTCCTGTTGGATGAGATGTTTGGGGAGGGCGATGGCGGTATGGGAACTCCAAGCGCACTGCCCAAGAAAACCAGAGCGTAAACACCGTCTTAATGCCAAATACCACAACCAACTAGAGATGGATGCTCTCTTAACCACCACAGCTAAGCTGCTAACACCTGTTGTGGCCTCTCGCTCCCCACCCATCACCCCAAGATGGCCATCACAGCGTGGCTCCAACCCTCCCGTTCCTGCCGCGGCATGGCTCCACCCCTTCCTTTTCCTCCACAGCACCTTTTATAGGCATAAAGCCTGTCCCTACCAATTAAAAACTGCCCAGTCTCACTTCCCCATTCCCCCACCCCTGCTTAACATGAATACTGAAACCTGCCTAATAAACTCAGACTTGGAAACCCAGCCTTGTCTCTGGAGTGTGCCATAGTGTCCGTATCCATTACTCATCATCCGCTGGTAACTGAGAAGTTTCTGTCTCCCCAATCTTGTCTGCGGCTTAAGATGCAGAACCCGGTCTTTGGCCCGCTGCACTGGGGGATGCCTGAGCCCAGTGGGCCACAACTCCCCTCCCTTTGTCCCCCGACTGCCCGATCGCCAAGGGAACCACCCCGGGGATGGCGATCAGTGGCAGCGGCAGATAGCGGCGGCAAGCGGCGGTCAGCGGTAAAGCCCGGTCCCCAGGTCGGTGATCGGCGGCAAAGCCCGCGAGGTCATGCCACCAACTGGCACCCGATCAGGGACCTGCACAGGGACCTCGTCGCGAATGGAGCCCCCATCGAGACTGGACAGGAACCAGCAGTAATCACGCCATGCGCACTTTCAGGTGAGTAACCCCATGTAAAAATTTTTCCTCATGGGCAACCTTCCCTCTTCTACAAGAACCCCTCAGGCCCAGATCCTCCATGTGCTCCTGGCTAGCAGGCACATTAAGATTTCAGAAAAAGAGCTTGATCAATACTGGGACTTAGTAGTCAGATTCAACCCTTGGTTAACCACGGCTTCCCTGTGGGACGCCCAAACATGGATCAAACTCTTAAAGCACATCCACTCAGCAGAAGTCCATGAAGGCAAGAACTTTCCCCTTGACCTCGTCCCTGCCTGCCTTGCTGGCCATTTATGCCTGCTTAATGGGCGCCCCTCCTGACGACCAGCAATCCATCCCCCCTGATCTAGATATGAGGCCAAATGAGTCGGACACAGAAAAGCAGCCCCTATTGGCCGACACCCTTGGCACCGCCGCCACCCCCTCGCATATGGCTGCGGCCCCCCTCTATCCTCCTTCATCTCCATCCCACTCAAACACCGTGCCTATCCCTCCGAGGGTCAAGTCCCCCCTCCCCAAACCATTAGATGCACCTTGCAGAGCGAACCTTCCCATTGTAGAAAACCCCCTTTCTTGCACTGCCTCGGCCCTCCTCTATCCCTCATTGGCCCCGTATCATCCCAACGCTACTCCTTACCCTCCCACACATGACTCCCCTCCCCCCTACCTGTTGGCTGCGCTTAACACGGGA
>JAQZBX010105501.1:0-10845 GCA_029593785.1 Cabassous unicinctus
AGCTTTTTAATATTACCCAGGAAAGGTAAACATACTAAACATATTTGGTAACTAACTAACTGAGAATGAATGATAGAATGGAAGAATGAGCAAATTAAGCCTCCATACCAAAAATTCAGGCCATGCTTTAATCATACCTTAATATTATTTTAAATTTCATAAAGAAATGGTAACAACATGCATCTTATTTTCTAAATTATTTACTACTTTAAGGTAGAGTACAACATTTACTTCTTCATCTTGATATTTCTTATACTTAATATGGGCTTGGGACATTTCAGGCTCCCAAATAATATAAAGAAAAATAATGAAGTAAATGGCAAACTGTGGAAAATCAAGAAGATATTATCAATACTATTATCTACTTAAAGCTATTCAATATAATGAATTTAAATCTATGAGGCTCTTTTTGTGGTACAAATATTCACATGAAGATCATGTTGTTGCTGCTTCTGTAATTTCCCCCAAATCATATCTTTCATGTGGCCAAAGACATGGTCTGTACCATGTAATTTATAAACTCAAAACAATACATTCATTACCTGCTCAGAACGCAGTTCTGGTACAAAATCTGAACAAAAGGCCACCCATTCCCCCCTCCCACATGACCACTGACAATAATTTATTCATCATTCCAAATATAAGACATTTCAAATATCACACCAGAAGATGCTTAACAACGTGGTTAACTTTAAAAATTCTGCAAGAAAGGCCTTTTTTGGCTAATTATAAGCTTTTACTAAAGCTGGTGTAGTTTACACTTGATTAATAATCACAAAAGACGTTAGAGAACAATAAATTAACATGCACCTTATGTTTTTGTTTTATTTTTTGTTTTGTTTTGTTTTGCAATCTGTGATAAACCCGGGTGTCCTTTACTATAGAATGCAAAGAAGACACCCACGAGGAAACCCCTCTGTTGTTAATAACTAGATCTTATAAAACATTTCTTCCAGGAGAATGCACATATTTTGAAGTTAGTATCATGCTTAACATGTAACTTAAAGTTAGGAAAGAAACTTTCTGGAAGCCACAGTTTGTTTCCATCGCAACTTTGGAAATAAAAATTTTTCTTACAGTTCTCACCTGGGGAGGAAGAGTTCATTAGTCCAGGCTGTGCTACAGAGGTCCTCCAACAGCCAACTCCAGGCCTGGCCCTTTGTTCAGCATCCCCATCAGAAGTGCCTGGTCTAGAGGGCAGCATGTTTCCATTTTGACCACAGTCATCATGTGAAATGATTCTGGAGTCTTCTCAGATCTTCCTTCATTCTCTGTGTAAATGCACAAACAACTTTACTTTATACAGCAGGGTAAGAATCCAGTCCTTCAGAGCCAGGGAGAAAGGGCTGAAGACCCAGCAGAAATGAAAGGACTGGCTGCTGTAGCTGGTCGTTATGTGGCTTAAAGACAGGCTGCCAGATCTGGCCTTAGAACAGGGGACTCCTCCACCATGTCAGAGGCAGATGTTTCTAGAAATGTAAGGGGTTCTCTCCTTCCATAGGCTATTGGGGAAAAAAGTAAAGGAAGCGAGTGATTGGTTTTATCAATCCAACAAAACACAGGGAAGATAGAATAAGATGACACTTTATGTCAAGGCAGTAAAATAACTAATCCCAACATACAAAATAGCAATTTTCTCCAGGAAAGCTGTTGAAGAGTGTTTGGTGGTGGCCTTTATTCAAATTTGAAAAAGTTTAGGTAGCAGGTATAATGACTAATCTCCATGAGTCTATGTCTAATGATAATACGGAGACACTTTTATTATGATATATATGAAATGTGTCAGAGAGGAAAGAAAATAGAAAATATCAAAATGATTGGAAATGTACTTCATTCTGGTTTGATTTTTTTCCAACTTATTCTAGGCCTTATTTATTTATTTTTAAAATTTATTTACTTTAAGAAACTAGATTAGATAAATGTTATATAAACAATTTAGAAGATTCCCATATGCCCCACTACCTACCCTCCTACACTTTCTGAACATTAACAGCTTCCTTCATTACTTTGGTACATTTATTACAATTAGACACATATTGAAGCATTTCCACTTGTTTGAGCTGCCTATGCACTGAAACCTTCAGAACTAGTTTCCTTTGGATGAGGTGTAGGTCTAAAGTTTTCTGATTATCACTTATCAAGAGAATAATAAAATTGAACTCCTCCTATAAACCAACTTCCTATGATTGCCTTGATCACATTGTCACATCCTGAGATTTTCACAAGGACATTGATGTTACTCCCTGTATTAGTCAGCCAAAGGGGTGCTAATGCAATATACCAGAAATTGGTTGGTCTTTATAAAGGCTATTTATTTGGGGTAGAAGTCCACAGTTACCAGGCCATAAAGCATAAGTTTCTTCCCTCACCAAAGTCCAGTGTCACATGTTGGAGCAAGACAGCTGCTGACATTTGCCATGATTCAGGCTTCTTGCGTTCCTCTCTTCCTAGGGCTGCATTTCTCTCTAAGCATAGCTCTTCTGTTTCCACCACAAGGTCAGCTGTAGAGTATCAGATGAATGACTCACTTCTCTTCTCCTGGAGACTTCTCTCCAACATCAAATCTCCAGCATCAGAACTGCTTTTCAAAAACTGTTGCATCTCTGTTCTTTGTGATACCTTTTATATTTTCTTCCCCTAACCACCAAGGGGTGGAGCTCAATGCCCTACTGATGTGGCCCAGTCAATGCCCTAATCATAACTTAATCTTGCCCAGATTAACAGATCAGTATACAAGCATGATCCAATTATATTTTTGGAATTCATAATTACATTAAGTTGCCCAAAGGCTACATTCCCTGAGAGCTGGGCCATGACCAGTATTCATACAAAGTTGTTTACTGATGAAGGATGTCAGTATTTTTCAGATGTTCATGCATCAGAAGATGACTTTTGAGATAGCTACATAAATACAAATGCATTGCTGCAGCTCTAACAAGAGGTATTTTTTGCCTGAAGGGACTATTATTTATAGACTGCAGAATTTGAACATAGATATGCAAAGGTCACAAAGTTCAGTGCCACAGTTTGGGCTTTGTTATATTAACCATTTCGTGACTCTTAATCAAATTGGTCCCTTTTTCTATCTTCAAAATATGTTAATTAATTTGCTTTTTTATAAAAAGTCAAGTGTTTTCTGGCTTCAATTATATTCCTGGAGATAACATTGCAAAGGAATTAATTTTACCGCTGAAATTACTTTAATTAGTACTTTTCAATGTTCTTTTTGTATAATAAAAGGAGAGTTCAAGCTAGGCCTGTTAAAATGATAATGTTCATCCTCAGTCCCTCCCTCCCTCCCTCCCTCCTTCTCTCCCTACTTCCTCCCCTTCTTTCCTTCCTTCCTTCCTTCCTTCCTTCCTGCCTGCCTGCCTTCCTGCCTTCCTGCCTTCCTGCCTTCCTCCCTCCCTTCCTTTCTTCCTTCCTTCCTCCTCTACCTCCTCCCTTCTTCCTTTCTTTATCTCTTTCCCTCTCTCTCTTACTGTCTTTCTGTCTTTCTTTCTTTTGCCAACTCCCTCTCTTCAATGTCAGCAGCATTTGTGGAGATCCAGTTCTCAAATTGTGGCAGAGAACAAAAGGAAGAATTGCATCACCCCCTTGGTGTAGTGGGTGAGGTGTGGGATTTCTCAGGAGACCTCAGATACTGAATTCCCACTGCCCTAACCAAGGCCATTCAAGCAGGGTGAAACACAAATGGGTGGAGTACTAGGTGGATGAAGCCCTCTGCATGGCCATATCTATAACATATTCCATTTTGCAAATTGCACAAGGCCACCCATTTGTGGAGTCATTTTCTGACCAGAGACAGGGTATTAGGGAAAAGAGCACACAGAAAGAATGGCTCACAGAATTCCTTATAAATTTTTCCTCCTCCTCTGTGCAGAGCAGGTCAGAATTCCTCTAAAACATGTGACAGGGATGGAGGGATGATATGGGGGGAGGTGTTACTCACCCATTAAACAGCAAAGACAGGCTACTTGATTCATTACCAAATATAATGATCTTTTTGCCAGGGGCAAAGAGAATCACAAACAATGTGCAAGTCGACTGGGAGTGGGTGGTGGGATGCTGACTGGTAAACAATAGTGTGGGAAGACCTCTTTCCCCTCCATGCTCCTGATTCACATAATCCCTTAGAGTTCTGACTCACTGTAAGAGCTAGTAATGAGAGAAATACAACACACAGGGAAATCAAGTTGGTTTCAAGACTGGAATTCTGCCTGCCTCTTTCCATATGCACATCAAAGTGATAAATGCAACTCCTTCTTCTCATTCCAGGGTGGTAATTAAGAGCCCCAAATTTCAGGGCTAGTCTCCCAGGTTACTATGATCAGCCTGAACACTTGAGTCACTTGAAAGGACTAAGAGTGTTGTGGCACCTAAGAAAATTTGGACACATATTCCTTATAATAAAAAAAACTCTGAAGACCCACTCTATTATAATACATTTGAAAATATATTAACTTACATATTAATATAATGAGTGAAACTTCTTTGGAGTTACAAAAAAAGTTCTTTCTAATCTTTCCATCATAAAGAAATAGAAAATATTCTTTTTAAGATGTCTATAAAGTTGTAGATCTTTTCTTTCTGTGCTTTTTATACTAACATTTAACTTGTCCACTTTTGTTATGAGCAGGTCAAGAAGTCATCTTGCTTCTCGACTTCCATCTGTATCCCCAAAGCTCTGTCCTTCAGGTGATCCACTCTGAGAAACAGCTCATCTAGATTGCTGTGGCTCTTCTAGCAACAAACTCAGAGGTGTGGGCCCTTTGCTAATCCTCAACACTGATGGCAGAGCTGATGCCTCCAGTGAAGGAGTCTGAGATATACAGTTTTCTGAGGTTTGGGTGGATGGCCTGGTACTTCCTTGCTCTTCTTTACTTGGAATCATTGCTTCTTTCAATCTCCTGTCAGGCTGGAGGTGAGGTGCATTGTTCTATAAAGTGTGTAGCCTTAATTTTTCTTTTTTTAAGAAGGTGCTACATATCCAAACTGGGACCATGTATATGGGAAGCAGGCACTCAACCACTGAGCTACAATCACCATCCTAAGGGAGTAAGTCTTGAGGTAGGCTGAATTGAATAATTGCCAGACTGTTCTGGGCAGGAGAAGGCAGTGCAATTCCAAGGTGGAAGGCAGGTTTTCTGGCCCTCCCAGAGATATCTTGTCGCACCAGGCCACGGTCTATGCCTTCCGGAGTTGCCTAGTGACCACACGAGGATCAGATATAATTCTCTTGATTGCTACAGATTGAGTTCATATATTAAAACTAAATGAACTTTTTGTTTGTTTTTATTCTCCTCTTAATGCAAACAACAATGCAATTCACATAATTTGTACATTTTATTTTGCTCAATTACAATCTTCTACCTAGTTTATATAGTTCACCTAGCACTATAAATTGAATGCTCCTTTTTTTTCTCTACAGAAATAATGTGATCTTTACCACATATATTGTGTTCTGAAAAATGTATGTTTTTTTTTTTCCCGGGCTTTATAAAATATTTTTTGCATTTTTCAGTTGCCTAACATGTAATGTTATTCTGCCTTCATCTATACACTCAAGTATGTTTCCTGACTGTATTGTAGTCTTTCTGGAGCTAACCATTAAATTTTCCAGTTCCATTGGACTTTCTTAGGTTTTGCTGAACAACATACACCAGCATCTTTACTGGGAAAATACATGATGCTTTAACTGAAAATTTGTATGACATTTATATTTCTTTAAAATTTCTATCTTAAATATTTAGCATTATATTGTCCTTTAGTAGCTATATAATTGCTCATTTCATTGCTTTTGTAAATCTAAATTCTTGACAAACATATATATTTTTATTCCTTCAAAAATCTCTTATGCTAATGGTAAGAAGTATTCTGAAGAAAAAAAAGACATGGATTTCTAATTCAAGGTATTACACTTAAAGTATTGTTGATTGTTAACTTATTGAAATAAATCCCCCATCATATGTGTTCATAATGACTGCATTGAAAATTAAAGCCAACTTTTGAACCACAGATGTTCTTAGTAGTTTTGGCTTAAAGATCATTGATAATTACTTGCTAAAATATCTAGTGGCAGTTAGAAATTCTATCAGAGAGAAAACACTACAAGTTAGGGTCCATTGAAATGCTAGAAATAAACATTTTCAAAGCACACAAACATAATATCAGACACAAAGTATTCCTTCAACAGGTTTATCAGTAGTGTCAGTACATCTGAGGAAAGAATAAATAAACATGAATATAAGCTAATAGGAAATAATCAAACTGAAAGAATGTTTAAAAAAGAAAAGAATGAGAAGAGGGAAAAAAAATATCCAAGACCTGTGAGATAGTATTGCACAATTGAATATACAAGTAGTTAGATTTCTACAAAAAAAGTAGAGAAGGAATGGAGCAGAGGAAATATTTAGGGAGATAATGGGCAAGAATTTTCCAAAAATAAATTCATGGGCCAAAAATGTAAGTGAAACCACAGAAAAGATAAAAACAAAAACATCTCAATCAACCAAAAAACACATCTAGATTCATCAGAATCATTGTTGAAAAACAAATATGAGTATACAATTGCAAAGCAGACACAGGAAATAAATTATAATATAGTACAAAAAACAATATTATTATAAAATACTTGCCATCCACTATTTTCCAAGCTAGAAGAAAATGTAAAGATACACTTAAAGTAATGAAAGATAATGCATCCAATAACCACTGTAAACAACTTATCAAAATTAGAACAAAATTAAGACTTTTTCCGAATATTAACACACACACTAACAGAAATAATATTTTTGTGGGCAGACTTGCATTTTAAAATTATTCAGACCAGACCATGAAAACAGAGGGACACTAAAGACAGACATAACTGGCAATGAAAATGAAAAAAATGAAGATAAATCTGTCAAATATTTTATTTTAAAAATGTTTATGGCTTTAAAACTAACTCCCTAAAGCAATCCAAATTGATTAACTGCTGGGTTTAAATCACATAGAAATGCAAAATTTATGGCAAAAATAACAAAACAGAAAAGATGAATAGAATCTCTACTACTTTACAGTTCTAGTGTTTTAAGTTATGTGGCATATTAATTTAGGTGATAAATTAATTAAATATAAACTAATTTCTAAGGCAACCACTAAAAAGAGAGAACAAAAATTACAAACATAAGGGTTTAAGGAAAGGAAATCAACAGCCATCCATAAATATTAATAGGATGTAACAAAATGTTATAAAAAACTTTTATTTGTTAAATTTGATAATTTAGAAGAAACGCACAATTCCATATGTATTTGACTTCTGCAGGAATGGATAATCTCTTTAGTTTTATTTCTCTTAAATAATTGAAATTTTCCTTAAAAACTTTCCAAATGACAAAAAAATCTGAACTTTTTTAAAAATGTAAAAATCTTACCTTTCCTTCAGACTGGAATGTGGACAGAGGGCTAAGAGAAACTTCTACAACCCTGCAGAAGTGAGACAGCATCTTGGGAGATGGCAGAGCAACCTCGTAAGAGAAATTTGTGTACCAGGATTACCTCGAGTGAAAAAGTCATCCACAAAGCCAAGTCAGCTAAAGTCTGCATGGTCACACACAAGGACTATATGTTTTCCTTTGTTGGACCACTCTGTGTCCGAAATAATTTCTTACACCAAACAGCCTGTCCTTGAAAAACATAGGTTCTCTTCCCTGTCCAATCACATACCTGTAAAATCACTTTCCTTTACAAAGTTCTTTCTATCAAAAATAGGTCAATGCATGTATATTTAACAACATTTAGCAGCTGCCTCCAAAATTACACTGTCTTCTATTAGCAGCTCTAATACAATCTGCCAGCAACATACCCATTTCAAAAATCTCTGTATTAGTTAATACTTTTTAATCAATTAAAGTTATATAATATATGTTTTCAATTCTGATGAGTAGTATAACTTTGTAGAAACTATGTCATGTATAAATTTGTGATTATATTAAATTTTAAGTTTGTGATGTGAAGTGACAAGATAAAACTGATGTTTAGCAGTATCACTGCCTGCTATATTGAGATGAGAATCAAAGAGGATTAGGCAGAAGCCAAAAACAATCCAGAAGGTTGTGGCAATAATATAAGAACTAAGATGAGGTCATATATAAGTTAGTGATTAAGAATATGAGCTTTAAAGTCAGTCTGATGAATTCAAATTTGAACATGACCTTTAACATGTTGTCTGACCATAAACATGCATTAAAAACATGTGCCCCGGTTTCAATATCTGTAAAATTCAACCATACAAATAAATTTATTAAAGGCACTCTTCAGGATGCTGGGGATTAATTATTGACAAAAATCTTACATGCGCTGAGGTTTCAATGATGGGGAAAGAGAGATTAAACAAAAGGTATAATCAAAATATATACATGTTTGATAAGGATCACTGCTATAGAAAACAAATGCAGCATTGATGAGGGATGGGGTAGGTGAGTAGGTGCGAATTTATTAGGGTGGTAAGTGATGGACTTATGAGGAAGAGGATGATAAAAGGTCTAGTCAGTTATCTGGGGAAAAGGAATTTAGGGAAGCAGAAATATTGGAAATATTCCAGGCAGCATCAGAACTAATGTGAACAGTTCTAATGATGATAAAATTTGGTGAGTAGGTCGGTATGGCTGCCCCAAAATGAATGTGATGGGCACAATGCTAAATGTGATGATTTCATAAAAGTAAGGAGTTGCGGCCAGATCAGGTTAGAAATGTAGGCTTTTGGAAAAATTTTGATATTGACTCTTAAATTTACACTGTCTTGTGGATTTTTTGAGGAGAAGTGACATGATACAACCTACGTTTAAGCATTATCACTGTCCCCTACATTGATATGAGACTCAAAGGAGATAAGACAGAAGAGGAAGACAATCTAGAAAACTGGCAAAAATGTAACAACTTAGAGGATAGGTTTTTGGCTGGGGTGGTTGCAGAGCAGGGACTGAGTATTAGTAATAGTCCAAATATATTCTGCACAGAGAATCAATATAATATCTCAATAGAGTAGATTTTAAGTGTGCAATATAGAGAAAATTCCAGGATGACACAAGTTTTTGCCTGATAAGTAGGAGCTGGCTTCTCATTACCTGAGATCAAAATTTAAATATTGCAAGTATCTACCTAAGAGATATCTTGTGAAAATAATCTATGATAATTATTTGCCTAAAAACCTTTTAATATTTTCTGAAGCTAAGTAGGTGCTCTGTAAATAAAATATATTTTTACCATTATTATATAACATTAAATACTTACAAATATATTTTCATATTTTGTCATGCTCATTCTAGTTTAATTTTCTTCATCATTTTTTAAATAACTGAAGATTTATAATACATAGAATTTTGAGCTACCACCATAAACAAAAGGATTTGTCTTAAAATACTTAAGACCACATCTTACATAAAATAAGATATGCACTGATTTGAATAAGGAAAGTAGAAGGACAATGTAAACAGTGTTTTCACATTGACCAAATTTATATTACACTTATTTAATAACATCATAAATGATTTCTAGAATATGTTATAAGAGAACAAGGAAGTCTGAATTTAATTACAGATTAAGCAATTCCTGATCTTAATACTGTCCATAATGTTAGAGAAACTGTTGAATATCATTGCCAACAAAAAATAAAAGAATACATTTTCTAATTAATAGAAACGTGTATAAATCAAAAAACCGCCAGCACAGTTCATGAAAAAGACCAGAAAATATCAAGGACCTATAAATGCAAGAAAAAACACAATGCATATATAAGAAGAGACAATAATTTTAAAAGTACAGTATTAATCAAAATAATGTTTATCAAAGGCAAATAATTGTAATCAAAGCAAAGAGAATTTGTAAAAATATATTCTTGAAAACATAGTTCACAGAGCAAAATAAATATTAATAGAACAATTTATACTGCATGATAAGGTAAAAATTTCATAGCAATTCAGGATGTAGAGGGTAATAAAACAGAATTTAATTATTTGAGTAAATTAATAAACAGCGATGAATTTGTGAGAATTTACTAAAAATTTAATGATATAAAATAGTTTGAACTTTAATATTTGAAAATCATTTAGGGAAATGAGCAAATGGGATTCTACAATTAAAACATAAATATAAATTAAAAGAATACAAATCACTTGGAGGCAAAAATATATCTAACAATTGCTTAAGTCTAAATAAAAATAATAAATACAGGAACATAAACAAAACATACTTTCTTCAATATTTGTTGAATAGTAGCAAAATTAAAACTGCAATTCTAGATTATGTAGAGGTACTTTTAAAAAGAAATATTAATGCTTAAAATGTACAGGGTTTTTATATGGAATGATGTAAATGATTTGGTACATTCTGTATATAAGATTACTCAAACACATCCCGAACAAAGTTATCAAAACTGATCAGGATAAGTCAATTTTATTTAATAATTCATAGTATTTTCCAGATTGTCTTCAATGTTCTTATACACATTTTCTGTAACAAAATTCTATCAGTATATTTTGCTTTGCTCTAAGATCAAATATTGGAGTACTCTTTTTCTTAATTTAGCATTTTGTTTCTTTATGGATAAGATTCGCCAAAAGTTTTCATAAAGCACCAGCAAAAATTCTCATAACGAAACTATTGCTTGTTCAAACGTTGTAGAAATGTAAGCATTCTGATGATTATGGTCAAAATTTTTTAGAATTACATTAAATTTATTTCAATTTTTCATATGATTTCATTTTCAAAATAACTCTATGGATGTGGAATTAATTGTCTGCTTTAGCGTGGAAATAAATTTCATCCTTCAGTGACTTACTAAGGAATATACAGCAAAACAGCTGA
>JAQZBX010105502.1:0-10846 GCA_029593785.1 Cabassous unicinctus
GCTTCAACTCTGTTCTTTGCCTTGCCTTTTAAATTCAATTCCCCACCCACCAGGGGGTGGGGCTCAATGCCCTACTGACTGACATGGCCCAGTCAACGCCCTAATCATAATTCAATCATGCCCAGATTAACAGATCAGATTACAGGCATGATCCAATTTTTGGAATTCATAATTACATCAAATTCCCCAACGGTTACAATGTTTAACTCGTTACACAACCACACAGTATAATATTATGACTAAGATCTAGTCAATAGAATGTCAGTATCGCAAGTATGCACTTAAAGGGAAGTGAGGTGCTCTTATTTGTGCCTTCTCAATCCAGTTTGCTAAAATGTGAAAGTGATGCCTGGAGCTTGTGTTGCCTTCTCAAAACGAAGTTGAAGATTCAGTATCAAGAAGGAAGAAGAATGATGATAAATTCACCAGAATAAACCTATATTTATCAGCAAGGTTTTTTTGTTTTGTTTTGGTTTGCTTTTACATTAAAGAAAAATAAATTTCTGGTTTTGGAGGTACTGTTCTTTTACGTATCTACCCCCCTGTTTGTGATTGCCTTACACATGTGTTGAGTTAAACATAATATTAATTAACATGTGGATATTAATTACTTCAACCCTAATAGAGAGAAAACATCAACCATGAAAAAAGTGTAATGTGCTCTATAATAACCGTCATCCGAGGTAGGGCCATATACATTACTCATTAATACCATTACTTAATTAAAAAATCTTAATGATCTATTTCTTCCATATTAAGTACTGTACTATTCCACAAAATTTTTATCCTGTCAAATATTTTCATTTGCATTATTGTTTCCAGGTAGTATTGGACAGCTATTGCAATAAGGAATGAAGACAGTAAGAAAGAAGTGTTAAGATAGTCACAACATGGCAACAGCTGTTATAGCTCCTCACTTGTCTAATTTAGGATGAGGATGGAAAACTCCAAGTGCTGATCTTAGAGAGCATTCTCCTGAGCTCAATTATAATACACTGAGGATGGAAGGACTTAGGATCTCATCTTGAACCTCCTCAGAAACATGACCAATGAGAAGCAAGTGAATGTCAAGCCAAAAAAGCTGATACATATTTCAACTTAACCAGGATCTCATATTAACAATCTACTGTGTGGGAGGGGAAAGCATTTATTTATTCAAATTTAGAAACTTGCAATATGCACTTCTGAACTCATCAATTTAAATGATAACTTAAAAGCAACACAGATAAAATTGACATCTTTATATAGTTTAACCCTGTGGAAATACTCTTTCAAAGGAACACGTTTGGTTAGTTTTGGGGAAGACAGTAAATTGAAGGCAGTGGTACCAGGGTACAGAATAGGAACAAGGAGGCTAGTGTTAGTCCTGTTTTTCTGATTTGTGACAAGTAGTTCCACACTCCTGGCTCAGTTTTCACAATAATAAAGCAATTTCTAAGGTCCCTTCCCCTTTGGAGACTGATTCCAGGACCCATAACCGAGAGGAGTCCTGCAAAAGTGCATGAAGAAAATGAAAATGACGTCGTTGCTCACTGAATTCCTGGAGAAGGAAACTACTAAAAATATATAGTACTCAGCTGACGTCTCCTCTTATTTTGTCATCTTAAAGGCTTTATATCTAGGGAGGAAAAGGGTAAGTACTTAGAGGTATTGGCAAAACAACAATGGAAGTTTAGGGTTTATAGGCATACATAAAATATGCAAATAAAAAAGATAAAATGAAAAACAACAAAAAAGCTAACTTTGAGTTATTCAATCTCACTTAGAAGTATTTACAGAAACATTACATACCTGCATACTAGCTTAAGGACAAACTATGTTCAGGGAATAGAATAATTATTGCCTATCACAATATAGAAGCATCAATTATTTCTAGACTAGAGAAAATTGAAAACAAGAAATTATCAAATCACCTGAGATACAATACAGATAAAATTTTACAAATAATGTAAATAGCTAACCATATTGGTTTAGGTGATTATGTCATAGTTTCTGTCTATCCTACAGATTTTGACTTCCCAAAAGTTATGTCCTGGTTTAAGGCAGTCCTCTTTTTATGCCTACTATGGCACACTCTTTGAAATATAATGCTTAATCTCTGTCTTCGGGGTGTCTGTCGATCAGTCTGAGCTTCCATTCACTACACTTTCCTTGGTCAAAGCAAAAGACCCAAACGGCATATTAATATGTGCTAAGAAACAAAGGAAACATGGTTGGCCCTGTGAACAAACTGGAAAATCACCATTTGTATGATCTTAGTAAAAAAGAACTTTGGGCCAAAATAATTGGGCCTCATAATCCAGGATGGGATTTATGATTTTATCTTTGCTGTGAAACTGCTGGAAGTTAGCACAGGGAATATAAAAAAGTAGCTTTTGTTCAACTTGAGAAGTATCATCAGCTCTCTGCCAAAAAGTGAGCTTGAAACAATTTTCTCACAAGGATACTCTCTCAAAATGTTATTTGCCCTGCCAAATATGGAAAAACCCCTCAACTTCAAGATTCAGGCTTATTTGAGTGAGGATTTAATACATATCAAATGGTGAATGCTTTTATGTGTTATGTGTATTTAACTCAAGTAACTATTGCAATAATCTTACCAGGTAGGATTTATCATCACTCCCATTTTATATCTAAGAGAAATAAGAAACAAAATTAAGTCACCCAACTTCTATGAACCAAAGCCATTTGTCTCAAGAGCTGGCTATTTTAACTACTACTTTATACTGACTCACTGAAATTGAATTTTTAACCCTGCTTTCCTTTGTACATAAAATAGTATTTCTGAGTCATCTTAAGAAGCTGTAATATGCAATCTTGAGACGTTGGAACTGCTGAAATATCCACTAGAGTAGAAACAATAATTTGAGTAAAGTAGAAATAAATGATTTCCTGGTTGTTTCTTGTATTATATTGCTATTTGAAAGAATTAAAACATGGGAACTGAATTAGTTAGGGGATTTTAACAGGAACCAGCCCAAGTTAGCTTAAACATAGCAGAAAAATTTGTTGCAAAAAATAAAATATACAGAATTTTTCCCTGGAAACGAAAGCAGAAATTAATATTTCTTTTTCTCTAGACTCCACTTCTCACAGCAAATCAGTTTTAGATCTCTTTTTTCACTCCCAGTTGTTCTCTGGAATTGACTCATTTTGCTTCTCAGATCAAGAGGACAGATCATGAGGTCTCACAGCCCCTCAATTTACAATTCACAGAGAAAATGATTCAACTCTTTTGGTCCTAATGCCATTCACCCATCAGATAGAATGTCAATAACCCAGCTCTGAATAATTGTACCTACATGGTCAAATAAGCTATAGCCAGGAGAGACTAAATGAAGTTTTAAAAAAGGCTATAAAAGGTAACTCCTTTAAATCAGGAGCTTAGGAATTATTTGCAGTCTAATGATATTCATTGTATTGGTAGACACTATAAAAGATGTATCCTTCTTTAACATAGAGGCAATTTCATAGCAAGAAGGAAGACAATCCTTTCGCCAAAGGCAGCTATGCCATATCAATGTTCTTAAAGAAAAAAATCTAGTTCAGAATTTTTAACACCATATACTACTTATCATTACATGAATCTCTTCACCTACCATTAATTATTCATTGAAATACTCTGCAACATATAATGTTCAAAATATACTAATCTTATCTGAAGAATCTAATCTAAGAAGTATGCAATCAAATTGGGAAGCATGCTAGATTTTACTAATGTCAAATTAGGCTGGAAACTGCATTTCCCAGGAACATTTCCATGTATATTCCCAGGTTAGAGTGAGGTCAAAAAAGGATCTTTCATAAGATTTGGAAGATGTTTTTGAAGCAGTGGCCATTAATCTCAGATTTTCACCACCAGATATGGTGATAGATGCAGAGGGGCTCAGCCTGACCTCACTGTACTCTGTTCACATCTAATTCTTTTTCCCAATTGCTGGCCCAGCTGACCATAGTGGATCTGAGCACACTGTCAGACACTTGGCTGCAGACACTCAACAATGATAGCTAACCAGCATCAATAGATTTTCCAGAGACCTTTCCAAAGACTTTGCTTCATGGTCCCATTTCAGTGGCTGACCATGCTTGGCTTCTCAGATTTCCTGGCAAGCTTCAGCTTGTCCATTCAAGCCAATGCTTCAGGAAGTCTAGTTAGTTACTCTTTCTCTGAATCTCTAACTTCTCCTTCCAAAGCCCTTTCAACAATTGTGTAGGTAAAATTCCTGTAATAAATACCTTATCACATAATATTCAAAATAACTCTGCTTTCCTGACTGGAGCTTGGCTAAAACAGTTATTACCACTAGAAATGGTTCCTGAGAAAGAAAGCCTTAATGATAGGAATCTGGAACTCACCCCTCAATTTGACTAGATTATAATACATAATGAATTCTAAGCATGCTGGATCAGGATGCAATGAATATAATATTGATTCAAGCTGATATGGATGCATTAATCAGAGTTTTAGCTCAAGAAGCTTGTTGTGACTGTAATGGTTTGCTTGGTTGGTTGCCTGAAATAAGGATCCAAATGTAGCTAAATGAAGTTAAAACGTCACAACTTCCTTGCTATATTTTAGAGCTGTGCTGTCCAATGTAGTAAATACTACATACATGCGGCTTCTAAAATTAATGTTAATTAGTATTAAATTAAACTAAAATTCAGTTTCACAGTTTTACTAGCCACATTACAAGTGTTCAATATCCACATGCACCTAGTGGCTACCATATTAGATAACAGAAATATAGAATAGTCTCATCATTGCAGGAAATTCTATTGAGCAGCCCTGCACTAGAGAAAGTTATTCCAAAGCATACTAATATTGGAATGCTGAAGTGGATATATTATTTGAAATCTGCTTAACCAATCCCTAAATTTGTATGTTGGATGGGCTCACAGGACAATAAATTTTAAGTGGTGCACCAGCCTACTTAAAGAGCTTTGCAATGGCTATTCCGTATAGGCTAGGAGTATCACTGGGAATTGTTGCCATCAAATGAGAATTCTCTAAACTCAATATAAATGATGGATATAAGAGTTGTAAGGGGAAAGTGGCTTGCACTTAATTGCAGATACAAGTTTTATGTGGTTAACATAATGGACAGTAGAGACCTACAGAGATCTTTGATTTTGCCTAATTTATTATAGTATACCTGGGACTGAAATGTTTAGTCAGCCTATTAAATTTTTACTTGAAAAGCTCAAGTTCTGCTGAACAGAAGTTCTATTTGAATCATGAGTGTAAAGACTTCCAACTGTTCAATCATTTTCCATACTTCATCCAGTCTATCTTTCCACAACCCCTAAAAATAAAGGAGAATGAATCCCCTTGAGGAAGAAGTGCTACACTGCCAAAATTTTATCCTATAAATTTTTTTTCTAGATGTTGCCCAAGGAAACTTGCATTGAGAAAGAACAAATAACCAGCTTTTTCAGAGACTACTTGGCTTTGCCTTTGAACCGGCACTAATTCCTAAAAGCAAATTGTGCCACCGTGGGCCACCAGTCAGTATAAGGGGTTAATGGAGTTGTCTCAAGGCCATCTCACAGTTGGTGCAGTGGGACCCCCAATTACTTGCTGTAGTTATTTCCTCAATTCTGTCCTGCATAATTGGAATAGACAAATATAGCAATGAGAGGAATTACCACATTTGGTATTCAGCCTGTGGAGTAAGAACTATTATTAATTTTAAAAACAAAAAACAGGAAAAAAACCCACATGTAGATGCCTCTAGAGTTGCCTTTACCTACCAAAATAGTCACCTAAAGGAAATTCTGCCTTCCTTGAGGGACTGAAAGTTTAGTTCCACCATCACAAATTTAAATTATGCAAGATTGGTGACTCCAACCACATCCCAATTCTACTTGCCTATTTTCCTGTGCTAAAGATAAATGATCTTGGAGAGTATCAGTTAAGTTTACAAGTTACTAGAAACTTAATTAGGTGATGATTCCAATTCCACCTGCTGCTCCAGATGTGACTTCTTTGCTGGGGCAAATCGACACATCTTTGACAACTGATATTCAGATATTGATTTAGTGAATGTGTTATGCTCTCTGCCTGTTAGTAAAGACACTGGATACAATCTGCATATAGCTGGCAAAATCAATAATACATCTTCATTCTCTTATACCAGAGCTCTATAAATTATGTCATAATGTAGTTCACAAGGATATGGATCCCCTCTCCATTCCAAATATCATGTGTCACCACTGCCTTGATGATACCATGCAAATTGGACCTAGTGAACCAGAAGTAAAAATTAGTATAGACACCTTGATAAGATATAGGTGTGTCAAAAGATGGGAAATAAATACAAGAGAAATCCAAAAGGCCTGGCATCTTGATAAATTTCTAAAGGATAATTAATCTTGTATACATAGTGCTATTTTTTCTAAGGTGAAGGACAGTACAATACTTAGTGAGACTCGAATTTGGATGACTATAAACACTTTTTGGTATATCCTCTTTGTGAAGTGATCCAAAAGGTTGCCACTTCTAGGCTGATAGCAAGAAAAGTCCCTAGATGGTAAGTAAGTTGTTTTGCAATGTAGATATGATGATTTGTGAAGTGTCTGTAATGAATAGGGATGCCATATGGAGACTTTTGTGGGTCCCTATGGGATAAACAGATCACAGGACTTTAGGACTTTGGAGCAGTTATACCACTATGACAGATTATAACATGTCTATATAGATAAGTATTTAAGGAGAATCAAATCCTGGATTATTTTGTCTAGAAAATATGGGACACTTTCCATGGTCCATTAAGCCACCATGCCAACTGAGCTGCCTAAACAGGTGGTGCCTGATCTACCAAGCTGTAATGTTGATCTGCCCAGCAACATTCCATCGCTGTGTGCAAGTGTATATACTGGTGGTCAGGCTCAAGCGGGTATGGCATGCATTAGCAACTCTCAGTTTCTATGGCTCTTATTCCTGCTAGATTGTATCTTCTTTCTTATTTGGCCCCTATGACACCTATTGCTCTTTCCCATTTTTCAACTAAGTGGTTAGTGCTAATCTAACCGAAGTTATCAACCCCATCTGCATGATACCTTGAAGAGCACTTATGAAAGAATTGGAAGAGAATTATAAAAGGAATCAGAAGGCAAGCACCTTGCATTTATAAACAAACTTAAATAAAGCTGGCAGAGAATATACAAATGCAAAAATAATCTTTTATGCAAAACAGATGTTGAAAAATATTCAAAGTGTCCTTCTTGTTCTACTTTTAGCAAAACACTGATAAGAAAAAGAGGAGTTCTCCTTTTCTAGAGTATCTATCTCACCCAACAGCCCCCCAATTTTCCATATCTATTCTATCTAGTAATGACTAATTTAATTTGGGCCATATTATATTTTACGCACATATACTCACACATACAGACTCACATATAGTAAATGCCTAAAACATAACAGAACATGAAGTGCAAAATATGGCAGACTATAACACATCATTAAATATATCTGTCTAAACAAAAGCTAACATGCTATCTTTTCAGTGATAATATAAATATCTAACATTCTCATTCAAGATGGAAAACCTATAAATAAAGACATGCGATGTGCACCATCTTGTGGATGAATTTCCCATTAACACAGCAGATTGTACCTCAATTCCCTACACTCTGAACAAAGGTTCAGAATATCTCTACTGAGAAGTAAACTATGTCTTGACTTCCCATCTCCCACTCACCCAACTGTAAGCTCACAGACCCCAGTGTCTTCTATCTATTTATAGATAGAGTCATCTATAAATTGATAGCTCTCCATGATAGAGGAAATGACTTACAGATTCCTTCAGAGCAATCATCAACAGGCTGATAAGCTTTGGGGTGCAGTCCAGGCATCAAGACTTTCAGACCATGCTATGAAGTGAAATGATTCAGTCTAAGTCTGATTACGATTTAGGGTCAGAGATCCTGAGATCAGAGACTGGAGTGAGCCTGTGGAGTCAGAGAGGGATAAGATCAGGAAAAATGGGAGTCAGAATTTGGATGTCAAATAAGGGCCAATAACACATGAATTGTTATTAAGGTGAGTATGGAACGCTCAGATGAAATGGAGTGGCTTAAAGACTCAAATGGCTCACCTTCTAGTGGTATAGGAAAAATGCCTGGAATTATTAATTAACTCTGTATTTAATGCTTTCTCAAATAAAATAAAGCCATTTCATCCAACCATCAATATTTCAAGGAAGGTATTATACTTATTATCTCCCATTGTACCATCAAGGATGTTGAGGTGTATAATGTCCCTGTAACTTGCCTAGATCAAAAACCTAATAAGGATTGCCAGCCAGTCAGAATGGTACCAACCCAGGGAGGAAGGAAGCCTTCTAGACTCTGACACTGAAGCCCCACTCCAGACAAGATGGTGGAATGAGACCTTCGGGGCTCTGTCCCCCAACAGAAGTTTTCCATAAGCAGGTAGAACTAACAGAATCATCTTTCTCAAAGCTCCAGAAATAGTTAAAGGGCTACAGCCACACAATGAACACTGAATCAAGGAAAAGGCTACTTAAAAATGATAAGAGCTCCACTTTTTACTACAAGATCTAAAAGGCAAATGCATAAAATATAATCATAAATCAGTGGTTTTGGACTCATAACATATGAGCATACAATTCGGTTCAAAACTATATAAAGGTGCCTGGACAGAGAAGTATAAGAGCATAATTTGTCTGTACTATTGAAGTTAAGTTGGCATCAAAGCAAATAAGATAGTTACAGATTTAGAACAATAAATTTAAGCCCCATGGTAACTACAAAGAAAATATCCAAGAATATGCAAGCTAATGGTAAGAAGTTAGAGTACCGGTTCCCAGGGACAGGGGTGTGTGAGGAATGGGGATTTCATGATAATAGTATAGGTCCCTAGAAGATGAAGAGTGATAATGATGGGGAAACTTAGGCAAAGGGGGGGAAGATATATGGGATAGAAAGTCTCCCAAAATCTGACTACCAGATGCAGCCAGGTGTTCAAAGTAAAAATGATTGTCCTGCATTTTTTAACAGAAGAAAATTATGATACAATGCAAACTTGGCCTTCAAACAAATCTGAATTGAAGTCATGGATCTTCTAATACTTTGAAATCTGAGACACATAACAACTCTTGAAATTCTTTTTTCTTATTTTCAAAATAAGAACAAAACCACCTACCTTGCTAAATAAGAATATAGATGAAATGCCTGGTACACTCATGCTTTCAAGAAATGATACATTTTTTTCTATATTCTCAAATGTTTTAAGTGAAACCACTGTATTAACCAATTCAAAAATAAGACTCAACCTGAACTTTTATTTTTATTGACATTCAAAGAAGCTACTAATATCGAGAAGAAAAAGCACAAAGCTGCCACAAACCTTTCCATATTCTTCTTCTTTAAAGTGCAAGGACCAGTGGATAAGGAACTCTTTATTGAGCATCAATTTGGACTGCAGAGAAAGAGAGGTAATAATGACTTTTATTCAGGTGGTAATAGAAAGATTATTGATTCAAACCTTCTATTCATACAGATGAGCCCATTGAAGCCCAGAAAAGTTGAAGAAATTGCCCAGTTTAGCATTTCTAGTCATTGATAGAGCCAAGATTTGAATACCAATCTCTGGAATACATGTGTTGTGATTTTATTTTCCCCTAAAAACTCAGAATAGACACTTGATGACATCTTTGAAATAAAAGCTATGACAAAAGAAGGAGAGGGATACAGAAAACATATTAAAAAAAGAAACAAATCTTAAAACCAAACTTCTTCATAATGAGGAAATACTTAAAGTGGAAAATTAGTGATGTAGTCTCCAAGGACACTGAATAACTTCCTGGAACCACACCTTAATTAAGGTCATACTATTCATAAATGTTCTGTATGTTTCACTAACCTTTATATAGGTTAATAATAATAATATAAATATAATTAGTCCAATAAAAGAAACCAAATCATCAAATATGCAAAGATGATCTCTTTCCACAGATTTACTCACTTGAAAGTAAAAGAGCATAACGGAGGGGGAGGGAAGAGAAGATTACAAAATTTACTGAACTATTTACAGTTATAAAACAATACTATGTTTTTCTTACCTTTGTCCTTGGTACATTGGTACTAGCCCCTGTTGGTATGAATTGTCAACAATGCAATATCCCTACTTGTCTTTTCCAAGACACTTAAAAGTTACCTCTCCTATGTAGCTTTCCTCAGTCCTAACCCCCAGTTAATACCTGAATGTCAGTAAACTTAGCCATTAGTCATGTCTCCCTACAGCTACTAGCCAGCACAATTCCTAGAATACAGTAGATACTAAAATCTTGTCTAACTAAAAGTATTTTATATAAGTGGAGCTACATGATATCAATAATAACGTTTATTTTTATTTTAGGATGAGATTAGATATGGTAAGAGTTTATTTCATTGATAATCCATTCAATTATTATTTCACTGATACATTAAATTGCTCTTTGCTTTAAAGCAAAACTATCATAGATGATAATTAATATTAAAAAATTAGACTCAGAATAGAATCACCAAAAGAACAAGCAAACTATTATGATCAAGAGTACAATTCATTATATATATATATATATCATAGATTTGTATGTATGTATGTATACATACATATGTATAGTTATAATTGCATAAAATGAAAATTTAGAAAAGGTATATGTATATTTAATATGCAATGCCTCATTTATCTAGAAAATATCTGTGGCTATATGAATGATCTGAAACAAAGATGAAATCTAGAGAGAAGAAAAATGTCTTCTGAAGAGTTAAAAAAAAGAAAAAAAAAGAATCATCCTGAGGACCATGCACTAAAATCCATGCACTTTACTTGTAGGAGAGC
>JAQZBX010105503.1:0-10844 GCA_029593785.1 Cabassous unicinctus
GATCCCAAAGAAATAGAGTATCATAAGAGGATACATTAAAAATTGTTTTGCAAGAAGATGGATAACTTCAATGAAATGGACAAATTTCTAGAAACAAACCAGCAACTACACTGAAGAAAGAAGAAATTGATTAAGTCAACAAAAGAATCACAAGTAAGAAGATTGAATTCATCATCAAAAACCTTCTATTTCAGAAAATCCCAGGACCAGATGGCTTCACAGGTGAATTCTGCCAATTATTTGGAAAGAACTATGGCCAATCCTGCCGAAACTCATCCACAATGTAGAAGTGGAGGAGCCACCACCGCCTGGACACAAGGGACTGGGCCAGACTGCAGCATTTGATGCCACCCCGCACTGACCACCTCCTGCGAGGCACCGGGTCACCTGAGTGAGTGAGTCCACTGGGGTAGCTGTTTCTGGGCCCTTGGCTCTCTGGGGACCCCCCACTCTCTGAGGGGAACCTGGACTCTTGAGGAGCCCCAAGGGGCCCCCACTCTGAGGAGAAGTCTGACTAAGAAATCCCAAGGGGACCCTCACTCCTTTATGGGGAGACCTGGACTCCTGGGACCCCCACTCCCAGAGGGACCCTGAAGGACTCTAGGGGGATGCCAAGTCTGAGTGGACCCCCAACTCTGAGGGGCCTCCCATTCTCAGCAGGGACCCAGACTCTGAGAAAGCCCCAAGGACTCCCTTTCTGAGGGGTTGTGAGGTGACCTGGATTCTGGTGGTCCCTCACTCTCTAAGAATGTTTGGAGAGTGCACCTGGAGCCGTGGCGGGGGGCGGTGCTTCTGGGCAGGGGCATGGCTGGGCCGCTCAGGCCCCGCCCAGCGCACTGGTGTTTTGGGGGCCAGGGCTGCGCATTTGTGCTGCCTGTGTCCTGGTGGTGACGCCGCGCTGGGCTTCTGGTGTGCAGTGAGGGGCGCACTATCTGGCACGCGGCGCGGGCAGGCAGCAGAGGAAGTGCCACGGGCTGGTACCCTCAGGAGGAGCTAGCAAGCTGGGCTCCTTGCCTCTGGAACCCTGGCTGTGGCTGAGGTAAGTTTGCTGATCAAACTTGGTGGGGGCGGGACGCGGGCCTTCGGGAACCCCCATAAGCACGTAAACGTGGGGTGAGTGACCTTTCCCCTTGCTGCGTTTCCAGAGGCCCTTCCTGTGCAGCACTTGGGGTGCTCTGGGTGCAAGTGGGGGGGTCCCACAAAGTTGTTCATGGTGCAGTTGCTGTTCCTACAAGACCTCTGGGCTGGGTTGGGGACGGGGCAGTGTAGGGGGGGTACGTGGGTGGACTGGCAGCTCGGGGTCCTGCTGGGGGTAGGCTGGGCAACTCCGAAGGCCCCTGTCAGAATAAGAGGGGTGCAGGTTTTCCTTGTGCTTACAAGATTAGTATCTTAATTCTTTAGTATTTTTTTTTTCAGACACGATAGAATTGTCTATTCTATGAAAGTTAATTTAGTGAAACTAGTTAAAGCTGCAATCTATTTATGGTTGTACCACCTTTTGTTATCCATGCACCTATTAATAGACTTTCGTATGTTTTTTCCCCCAGTTTTCACTGCCATGCCTTGCCCTAGAATTCATTGCATGGACATTATTTCATTTGCCTTGGATAGGTTTCTTCGAGTGGAATTAGCAAGAATTATGGTAAGATTATATTTTTAAGAAACTGATGAAATATTTCCCAAAGTGGCAGCATGATTTTGCATTCTCAGAAATGTAAGAGGGGTACAGTTTTTCCCCATCTTCTTTAACAAATGATATTATTTCTTTTGATTTTAGCCATTCTAGTATGGGTATAGGGTAGCTCATAGCAAATTTCAATCATTTATTTCCCTAGTGATGAAAAGAATTGAATGTTTTTTCTCTAATTAATGTGTATTCATGTGTTTTCCCTTTTTCAAGTGCTGTTTGCCTTTTTTTATACAAATTTATTGAGATATATCAAAGCACACAATCCAAAGTGTGCAATCAGTGGTATTTGGCACAATCACATAGTTGTGCATTCATCACCTCAATCATTAGAGCATTTTCATTATTTCAATAATAATAATTAAAAAAAAGAAAATCTGTTACCTCTCTGTCTCTCTCTGTTTCCCTTGCTGTCCACAGCTCCCATTTTTGGCTATTCTTGCACAAATACTTTTTTTCCCCCATATAAATTGATTTATAGTTACATTTTATATAAATGGAATCATACAGTATGTTACACAATATATTTAGTTCATAGTAATGCAGTCTTCCTGTATTTGTCCTATTGTGTCTGGCTTGCTTCACTCAGGATACTGTCCTCCAGGTTCATCGATGTTGTCATATGCTTTACAACTTCATTTCTTCTTACAGCTGCATAATATCTCATTGTCTAAATATACCACAGTTTGTTTATCCATTCTTCAGTTGATGGATATCTGGGTTGTCTCCACCTTATGGCAGTCATGAATAATGAATACCACTATGAACATAGGTGTGCAGGTGTCTGTTCATATCACTACTCTCAGTTCTTCTGGGTATATACCCAGTAGTGGTTTTGCAGGGTCACGTGGCAAATCTGTATTCCAACTTTTCAAGGAACTGCCAAACAGTCCTCCACAGTGGCTGTATCATTCTGCATTCTAACCAACAGGGAATAAGTGTTCCTATCTCTCCACATCCTCTCCAACATTTGTAGTTCTCTGGCTTTTTGATAGTGGCCATTCTGAGAGTTTTGAAGTGATATCTCATTGTAGTTGTGATTTGCATTTCCGTAATCATTAATGATTTTGAACATTTTTTCATGTGTTTTTTGCCATTTGTTTTTCTTTGGAGAAATGTCTATTCATGTCTTTTCCCATTTTTTAATTGGGTTATTTTTCCTTTTATTGTTGAGTTGTAACATCTCTTTATATATTGTGTATATTAAACCCTTATCAGACATGTGATTTCCAAGTATTTTCTCCTCTTGAGTTGGCTGCCTTTTCACCCTTTTGACAAAGTCTTGTGAGGTGCAAAAGTGTTTTAATTTTGAGGAGGTCCCATTTATCTATTTCATCTTTTGTTGCATGTGTTTAGGGTGTAAGGTACAACAAACCACCACGTACCACAAGGTCTTTAAGATGTTTACCTACATTTTTCTTCTAGTAGTTTTATGGTCCCTTTATTTTTAGATCTCTAATCCATTTTGAGTTGATTCTTGAATAGGGAGTAATATAGGAGTCCTTTTTCATTCTTTTGGTCATAGATATCCAGTTCTTCTGGCACCATTTGTTGAAGAGACTGTTTTTTCCTTCTAACATGGACTTGGTAGGTTTGTCAAAAACTAGTTGACTGTAGAGGTGAGGGTTTATTTCTGGACTTTCAATTCTATTCCACTGATAGATGTGTCTCTATGCCAGTACCATGCTGTTTTGACCACCGTAGCATTGTAATATACTTCGAGGTCAGGAAGTGAAATTCCTCCCAGGTCCTTCTTCATTTTTAGAATGCTTTTGGCTATTTGGGTGTACTTTCCCTTCCAAATGAATTTGGTAATTGCCTTTTTCATTTCTGTAAAGTAGGCTGTTGGAATTTTGATTGGTATGGCATTGAATCTATGAATCAGTTTGGGTAGAATTGACATTTTCACCATATTTAGTCTTCCAGTCCATGAACAGGGAATGTCTTTCTATTTGTTTATGCCCGTGCCTCGGCATGGCGAGGATGATGGGGTGTGTATGTGGTGGCTTCCCATCTTGTCTCTATGGCTGCTCCAGCCCTTATTTCTCTCCCTGAAGCAGAACACACACACTGGCCTCCAGGAAAGTCCAGCCAGTTCTCTCTTTAGCAGACAGGTTCAAACTCTGCTGTTTAGGGGACGGCCCTGGTCTCAGGACCTGGTCAAGCTGCCCGCTCCCTTGCATGGCACCAGCCTAGGGCTTTGGGGTGGCCTCTGTGGGTGCCCCAGGCCTCTGGAGGGTGTCTGAAGTGAAAGCATCTGTGACTGCTGCATCCCAGAGCGTGCCACCCCTCCCGGACCAAAGGGACCACGTTCTAATCCCATTCTTTGCAAAATGGAGTCTCCAATGTCTGCAAAAAGTCAGAGGCGCTTCTTTTCTGCCTGGTGGACACAGGTTCTGCAGAAGGGATATGTGAGGATCTACTGCTCAACTTTGATCCTGTGTCAGGGAGGGGCACGTGGAGATGGGGGAGGCCAAGCCTGTCTCCCAAAACCCAAGTCTCTGTCAATGAGGCTTCATCTTCCCTAAACTCCCTGTGCTTTCATACCCCCAGAACATGGTCTGCATGACAGTTTATGTTCCCATCTATTTGCACGGAATTGATTTTATTTTTTGTGAGCTAAGGAGCTTATACCAAAGCAGCAGCAGTCCCTCTCTCTCCTTCCTCACCTGGCTCTGAGGATCGCTGAGCCCACAGTGCTCAAAGTGTGCTCTCTGAAGCCTTCTGCTTCTCTGTGGGTATGGTGAATAGGTGAGGACCACAAACCTGCATGCCTGCTTCAAAGCAATTTAAGAGAAGTGTAATATTGTAAGGGGAAAAGCTGCAATGGCCTGCCAGTGCATTCTGGATGTTTAAAGAACAAGCTCTCTGGTCCTGAGCCTTGAGGCAAACTAGACCAAGAACCTTCCTTGGAAATAAAGTCATTGTAGAAGGTACACAGTGACTACCACCTGGGGAGGCCTAGAATATTCCAGTGTTCCTCTTGGCAGCACCACATGTTTGCCCTGGGTCCTGGAGTGTCCTGTCTGTGGTTTCTGGCCCTATTTAAGTGGCCACATCCTAGCATTTGATGGGCCACATTCCCTTTGTCATCTCTTAGCCACCTACCCTGAGTTTTGCAGATTTATTTGCCAATTAAGGTGCTTTGCTTCTCTTAAAACCAAAATCTCTTAGAAGGGCAGAGGGCAGATGTGTCTAAAAATATTTCATTAGTGTCTACTTCAAACAGCAAGAGGGCACAGCTCTCAACAGCTCACTCTAAAAGCTCAAGGTAGCAGAGGCTACCAGCCTGCTGATAATGAGCCCGTTTTTCCTCTGCTGGTAAATGTGTGGTGTTTATATGTTTTCTCTCACCCTTTTCCTGTGTTAAAATGATGCAGTAAACATTAGAAGTGATATCCACTTTTTTTGCCTTAAGGATTAATAAAGCTGAACACCTCACACCCCCTGCCCCCTCTCCTACTACCCACACATGTCCCCTATGTTTGATGGAGTTGCAGGGCTGGACCTAGGAAAGGCTAGGGACACTCAGCCTTATTTCCCTCCCAGAGGTGCTGGGAAGGCCTCTCCTGCCTCTTGGTCCCACCAGGGTCCAGCTGCTCTCCTCCATGGGGCCCCAGGGCCTGCCTTCTGCTGGGGCTGACCTATGAGCAGGAGCATAACAAATGTGCACATGGGGTGTAGAGTTGGGGCTATTGGAGTTGGGGCTCCTCAGGCACCTTCACGATTTATTGGGCCATTTTGCCCAGGGAGACCTTGCCATCTCCTCCCACCTATCTCCTTGGGGGCTCACCTGGATGGGTCCTCAGTTATGCTCTCAAGGAGGGCCTGTAGAGGGTGTGGTGCTATGGGAAGGTGTTCTGGGTGATTACGGATCATCGCCTGAAATTACTAGTAACACTTTCACAGTGAAATTACTAGTAACACTTTCACAGTGGCTTCTTGAAGTGAAGTTTTAATCCAAGGGAATATGTTTCTAATGAGGGGAGAATGTCTAACCAGGAGCAAGGGAAAAATATTAGGAGCAGGGAAGCAGCTTAAAGCCTGGTAGCAGGATTTCTGCATCTCCTGCCTGCAGTTCAAGCCTGGGAAAGTAGTGCAGATGAATTCAGCTGCTCCCAGGCAAACACCAAGGGCCTCCTGGACACACCACCACGAGTGCCCTATGGTTTTCTTTCTGGTATTTAAAGCTTCCCAAATTCAAGAGCCATTCCTAAGCTGTATGATATACACTGGGCATCTATTCATGCATCATTTATAATTGGTGCATAATTAATACATAATTTATGTATTAACTTGCTCCTACCAGGTTTGCAGCTTGCTGGTTGTCACGTAACCTCATTGCCTCCATTTTCTCATCCGTAAAGTGTGGTTAATGATGGTGATACACACCCCCAAAGGGTTGTCGTTAGGTCTAAAGGATGGAAATCACCCCCGGCAATGCTGGCCCAGTGAGCACCCAGGGACTTGTTTTATGTGCCAAACAGGGCTGTGGCTCAGGGGGTCCAACCAAGAGCAAACACAGATACCATTTGTGCCCTTAGGTAGAGCACTTTCCGGGCCCAAAGAAGAAAACCCATCAGACACAGCGATCAATACATGCACATCTATTGCAATAGGGCCTTGTGATGGAAGAGTTCGGGGCCTTTGGTTTTGGGAGATCTAAGCACTTGTAAGTCCAGGCCGGGGTGCAGGGGTGCTGTCCATTGCCACGGGCACAGGGACGTTGACTCAAAGCCCACCTCCCACCTCCCGGGCTGCCATCACCCTTCTCTTCTCTGTGCCTCTGTGGCATTCGCACCTCTCTCCGCCATTCCATTTTCACATTGAATTGTGACTTCTGGATGGCAGCTTGGGGAAGGTGCGGTCCCCGCCAGTGGACTTGAGCTGCCTGAAGGTTTCTGCATCCCCAGCAGGTCAGGCCTAGGCAATAATGAATTGCCTAGAATGTTCCACCCCACACGGCCAATGTCACCCTGTGGATACTATTGGCAGATGGGCCTCTGCAGCCTTTGCTTTGCTATTAAACCAGAGGCAGTCGCAAAAGTTCTGGGTGCTGCACAGTCCACCAAGAGTCCAACCCCCAAGACCCCATCAAGCTATTTGACTCTCAAGGAGACTCCACGGAGCCCGAAGTCCTTGCCAGGTGAGGAGAATTCATGTAACCGATGGTGTCTCCCATCCAGGTGTTCTGCCAGGTGTGGTAAATGTGGTCTTTGGGATGGGGCCCAGGGCAGGTGAGGCCCTGAGGCCCTGATGGCCCACCCTGAGGTGCCCCTGATCTCCTTCACCGGGAGCCAGCCCATGGCCGAGCGCATCACCCAGCTGAGTGCCGCCCACTGCAAGAAGCTCTCCCTGGAGCTGGGGGGCAAGAACCCTGCCATTGTTTTTGAGGACGCCAACTGGGAGGAGTGCGTTCCGGCAACCGTCAGGTCCAGCTTTGCCAATCAGGTGTGTCCTCTGGGGCTTTGTTTCTCTGTGGCCCCCTGAAGTGCAGACCTTGGGGGAGGTGAGGTCAATCCAGGCCATTTTGGTGAGAGAAGAGTCATTGTCTTGTTTGTGTCATTGGAGTGACTCTGCTCAATCTCGACATCAACTGCTGGCCTTGTAGCATTACAGCTTCTGTTCTGCAAGCTCCTCTTCAGTTACCAGCCATGGGCAAAATGGTGGCTCTTTGCTGGTCCAGCTTCTCTATTGGTGCCCATTATTTGCCCAGGGGCCCTGTCTCTTCTTGCCATAACAAAGTCCTCTGCCCAGTAAACCTTATTCCACTCCCAAAGCATTGCAAATGCATTCGCAGAGGTATAAACACCAGAAACAGCCTACAGCAGATTTCCCAGCTTGGAGTCATGAATGAGCTTCCGGGCATTTTTTCAGTCTCTTGAAACTGTATAACATATTTTTCTCGGGTGCACAGTTTTCATCAGATTCTTAAAGAGCATGGGATCCCCACGGGTTAAGAGCACCAGAGCAGAACCCCTGGACAGTAAGCTGATGAAGATGGGGACCGCACCTGCTCTGCTGAGCATTTTCATCCTCAGTGCCTAGAAGAGTGGCTAGGACACCACAGGTGTGCACACACTGAACGACTTCTCCGAAGCACAGTGTTATTTTAGCAGAGAGCAAAGACCTAAGCCCAAGAGTTAGATCTCCATAGAAGGAAAGAGGATGGGAATGCCATGTATCTTTATTTGCTTGAAATCATGGGAACAAACTAATTGGGTTTTTGTGGTTAGCTTGAAAAGTATCCCTTGTGATTACTTTTATGGTAATTTTAATTGTAATTATTTCTTTCACTGTAATTCCCCAAGAAAGTGACTAAGAATATATAGGGCTTCTGCATCAATAGGTTCAATGCAATTTTATGATAGAACTAATTTAATCCTTGAAGACAAGCAAAAAGCAAAGCAAATAGTTAAGCCAAGTGTTTAAATGTCTTAGAGACATCCTGAAAGTGGCAAACTTTGTAGATTGGGAAATTCAGATGAGGGGAAGTTAGGTGAACTCTGCAGTGACGTGAACCAGTCTGAGCTTGGGTTGTGCCTTAGCCTTCATGGATACCAGGATTGTGCTAGGATTTGAGTTTTGTCCAGGGAAACTTCCTCTTGGGGTATTTCAAAATTCACAGATCTGATTGGCCGATGCAAGGCAGCAAATGGAGTTAGGAAAATAAGTAAAGCAATTGAATTTCTTTTACCTGGTTGAGTGATGAAATCCATGCAGTGCACATTTCTTCCCTAATTAAACTTTATCGGTGTGTTTGAAAGGTCTTTGAGATGTGCTGGCCTCCTTTGCCTTAGAGCACATTGATACCTAAGAAATGTGCATTCTGCCTCACTCAGGATGGAGGTGATGCTTCTGCTGTTTTGTGGCCTTGGGTTTGTCGCTTACTACAAAGCTTTGTTTCCTAATCATACACTGGGAAAGATGATACGCCCCAGGATTACTAGGCGAAAGCATCCTGCATGGTGCTCGGTGCTCGGCCCACAAGAGGCTCTCAGTAAATGGTATTTTCCTTTTCTCATTTCCTCTGCAGTCATCCTCCTTGGGATCAAATATTACCTGTGCTGTCAGGGTACTACTGGGTAACTAGAAAGTTTGGTAAGAGCCTCCCGCCTTCCCCACATGGCGCTGGGCACTCCTGCAAATGAAACTGTCATGTTCTGAGATTTCCCAAGTCAGATATGCAGATTGTTTAATAATGATATGAGTGGCAGAAAGAGTTTAATGTTTCAAAACATTAACTGTTTCATTTCTACAATGCCCCTTTGTACAAATACCAAGATAAACTCCACCACATCTCTCCCCCTCTACTGAAGCCACCGTGGTCCAAGCTCTTTCTGCTTATTGTGGCTTCTCTGAAAGTCTCTTCACTGTGACCCTACCATTGTCCCTTCCATTCTTTTCTCCACACAATGCCAGAAGTATGATCTTAAAATGTCAGTGACATTGTACTCTGCTGCCTAAAACCTTCCATGGTCTTTTCAGCATACTGAGCAGAGGATATATGCTCCACACAGAGCCTCTGAGGCTCTTGGGCACCTCACACCTCAGCGTTCCTGCCCCTCTCTGCCCCCAGCCCCACGGCCTACTGGCCGCTCTTCGCACTCACCAGCTTCCTCCCTACAGCAGGCCTACATGCTTGCCATCGAGACTTCTCTCCCTCCAAATCTTTGCCTGTCCAGCCCCTTCACATCAATCACATCAACTCAGATGTCCCCTGGTCACAAGTGTCTCAGCGATTCCTTTTAGATAGCCCCCGACAGTTTCTATTCCCAGCCTCCGCCTCCCTGTCCTTGCTTGCTGTGGTCACTACCTACAGCCATGTGATTTGCTGAGCTGTTCACTGGTGTTCTTGTCTGGCCCACTGGACTGTGTATTCCCCAGGCGGTACCCTTTGCTACCATGTCCCCTCACCCAGAAGAGTAGGCCATGCAGAGGTGCCAGGTGCAGGAGACCTGCCCCCGCAGGTGCTTATCCTCCAGTCTCCTCATTGTCCTCGTGGGTCCCTCCCAACAGGGGGAGATCTGCCTCTGCACCAGCAGGATCTTCATCCAGAGGAGCATCTATGGCAAATTCTTAAAGAGGTTTGTGGAAGCTACCAGAAAGTGGAGAGTTGGCATTCTCTTCGATCCCTCGGCCAGCATGGGAGCTTTGATAAGTAAAACCCACCTGGAGAAGGTAAGTGGGTCTCAGCAATGGAAGTTACAAAAAGAGGTCTTATTTGAAGAGAGGAACACACACCCATGCTTTGAAATATTGTTAACAACTACCCTGTTTTTGAAAATTTATGACTTGAGTGAAATATTCTCTGGACACGGAGTTTTAAAATGTTGGATACAAATACCCAGATGTAGTCCTGGTTACAGCAGGATTTTCTTGAAATAAACCTACTTAAGGAGTCAGCAAGGAGATACCCTAGGAGAGCAGGGAAGGCAAGTTTCAGAAAGTGAAGGTCAGCTCTTAAGGCTAACTCATCCCGATTGGTAGGGAATTCCACAGGCAAAGATTCCCTCCAAGAAGGTCCTGCCTCTGGCTTACAGCAGATGGACTTCTGGAAATGTCAGCCGGAACCATCCCAATGGTGTGGTCCTCCATCAGTGGGTGACCAGATGCCCAGCGAGGAGAGGCCATTGATGGTCTCTGAGTAAATTGTGGAAGTTGGACTTTTTGGGTCATTTGAATTAACATCCACCATGTGACTCCCCAAAAAAGTCATACAATTGTGGAGCTAGAAAAAGCTTGTTTTATAGCTGAGGTGACCGAGGACCACCAAGGGAGACTGACCCCCATCAATTAGCCAGTGAGGGAGAGAGCTTTCCATAAGCCTGTGGAAATGTCTGACCCTGCCCTGGCCTCTGGCAGATTTCTCGCATTTTTACCTTGTCCTTCACACCATTGCTAAGTACAGATGCTTTCAGGTGGGAAGGCATAATAGTTTAATGATTTTGTTTTACATCTTCTATTTTCTCAGTGAAATGGGAAGCAGAGTGTATTACTCTGCCAAAGGGATGCTGATGCAAAGTAAAAGAAATCTGTTGGTACTGCTTGAGGTCCCCTTTGCAATTTGGCTTTATTTGGGGTAAAAGCTTACAGTCCCAAGGCCATGGAAAGTCCAACTCAAGGTATCATAAGAGGTATTTTCTCACCAAAGTCA
>JAQZBX010105504.1:0-10849 GCA_029593785.1 Cabassous unicinctus
AGACAATGTAGAGAAGATGGGCAGATTCATAGAAACACACAAATCACCTACACTGACCCTGAAGAAATAGAAGACCTCAACAAATCAATCACAAGTGAAGAGATTGAGACAGGCACAAAAACCTTCCAAAGATGAAAAGCCCAGGACCAGATGACTTCACAGGTGAATTAGACAATCATTCAAAGATTATCTAATATCAATCTTGCTCAAGCGCTTCCAAAAAATTGAACAAGAAAGAATGCTACCACTCTCTTTCTATGAAACCAACATCACACTAATACCAAAACCAGAGAAAGATAAAACAAAAAAAGAAAATTATAGGCCAATATCTCTAATGAATATAGATGCAAAAATCCTCAACAAAATACTTGCAAAGAGATTCCAAAAGTACATTTAAAAGAATTATACACCACGATCAAGTGAGTTTTATCCCAGTTAGGCAAGGGTAATTAAACACAAGTAAATCAATTAGTGTAATAGCCACAATGATATATTGAAGTAGAAGAATCACACGAGCCTCTCTATTAATGCAGAAAAGGCATTTGACAAAATACAGCACCCTTTCTTGATAACAACACTCCAAAAGATAGGAAATAGAAGGAAGTTTTTTCAATATAGTAAAGTGCATATATGAAAAACCTAGAGCTAGCATTGTACTCAATGGTTAAAGACTGAAACCTTTCCCGCTGAGATCAGGAACAAGACAATAATGTCCACTGTCACAGTTATTATTTCAATATTGTGCTAGAAGTTCTAGCTAAAGTAATTAGATGAGACAAAGAAATAAAAGGAACCAAAATTGGAAAGGAAGAAGTAAAACTTTCACTATTCGCTGTTGACATGATCCTATATCTAGAAAATCCTGAAAAATCAACAACAAAGCTACTACAATTAGTAGACAAGTTCAGCAAAGTGGCAGGACACAAGTTTAATATGCAAACATCAATAGTGTTTCTATACACTACTGATGTGCAATCTGAGTAGGAAATCAGAAAAAAAATTCCATTTATAATAGCGACTAAACCAATAAAATATTTAGGAATAAACTTAACAAAGGACATAAAGGACCTTATTCAGAGAACCACAAAATGTTGCTAAAAGAAACCAAACAAGGCTTAAATAAATGAAAGGATATTCCATGTTCATAGATTGGAAGACTAACTATCACTAAGATGTTAATTATATCCAAACTGATTTTCAGATTCAATGCAATCCCAATAAAAATCCCAACAGTGTTTTTTTGCAGAAATTGAAAAGCCAATAATCATATTTATTTGGAAGGGTAAAGGGTCCCGAATATCCAAAAATGTCTTAAAAAAGAAGAATGAAGTTGGAAGACTCTCACTTCCTGACTTTAAAGCATATTACTTAGCTACAGTCATAAAAACAGCATGATACTGGCATAAGGACAGACAGATTGACCCATGGAACCAAATCAAGAACTCAGAAATTGATGTTCACATTTACTGTCAAGTGATTTTAGACAAGTCTATTAAGCCCACCCAGCTGGGTCAGAACAATCTCTTCAACAAATGGTGCTGGGAGAACTGGATAACCATATCCAAAAGAAAGAAAGAAGACCCCTTTCTTTCTCACACCTTATACAGAAATTAACTCAAAAAGCATCAAGGACCTAAATAAAAAACCACCACCATTAAACTCTTAGAAGAAAATGTAGGGAGACATCTTCAAGATTTGTGGTAGGCAGTAGTTTCTTAAAACTTACACTCAAAGCACAAGCAACACAAGAAAAAAAATAGATAAATGGGACCTCCTCAAAATTAAACATTTTTGCACCTCAAAGGACTTTGTTAAAAGGGTGAAAAAGCAGCCAACTCAATTGGAGAAAATATTTGACAATCACATATCTGATAAAGTTTTAATATCCATGATATATGAGGAAATCATACAACTCAACAATAAAAAGACAAACTATCTGATTAAAAAATGGGCAAAAGACTTGAAAAGACAACTGTCCAAAGGAGAAATACAAACGGCAAAGAAACATATGAAAAAATTTTCAACATCACTAGCAATTAGAGAGGCGCAAATCAAAACTTCAAGATATCACTTCATACCTATTAGACTGGCTGCTATTAAAAAGTGAGAAAACTGTAAATGTTGGAGAGGATGTGGAGCGATAGGAACCCTTATTCACTGTTGGTGGGAATACAGAATGGTACAGCCACTGCGGAGGACTGTTTAGCAGTTCCTAAAGAAGTTGAATATAGACTTGACATGGGACCCAGCAATACCAGTGCTAAGTATATACCCAGAAGAACTGAGGGCAGTGACACTAACAGACATCTGCACACCAATGTTCATAGTGGCGTTATTTACGACAGTCAAAATTGGAAACAACCCAGGTGTCCATCAACTGATGAATGGATAAACAAACTGTGGTGTATGCACACAATGGAATATTATGTAAACAGTATAATAAATGAAGTTGTGAAACATATGATGAACTTGGAGGATGTTATGTTGAGTGAAGCAAACCAGACACAAAAGGACAAATCCCGTATGATTGCTGTATTATGAACTAAAAATATTATGTGAAATATGAATATGGGCAAAATTGCATATATAAGACCATTTTTCTTTAAAGTGAAGCTGAACAAATATAGGTTAATACTACCAAATGTTAATATCAGACAAAAAGGAAACATTGTAGTGAGTGGAGAACAGACACAGAGTGCCACATATTGTATGACTGCATCTGGGTACAGTGTAAGTACAGATCAACATACAGAGATGAAATTAGATGGGTGGTTGTGCAGTGCTGGGGAACGAATGTGAGGGGGTTGGAGTCTCTCTTTGGTGTAATGAAATTGTTCTGAAATTGTCGAGGTGATGAATGTACAACATTGTGATTATGCTAAAGGTCAGTGACTGTACACTTTGGTAGAATGTATGATATATGAATATATCTCAATAAAACTGCTTAATAAACAAATAAATAATTGTGCAAGAATAGCCAGAAATAGCAGCTATGTAGAGCAGGGGAAACAGAGATCGAGAGGTGAGGAATTTTCTTGTTTGTTTGTTTTTTGTTTATTATTATTACTGAAATAATGAAAATGCTCTAATAATGATTGAAGTGATGAACGCACAATGATGTGGAATAAATTCTAAAATAATCCCAGATGCAAGAGATAAGATAAATCTGAAATCTTGTGATATTGATAATCATTTAAATGCGTCATCATTGCTGAATGTGATTTGGTCAGGTTCCGCCACGGCTGAAGTAGATAAAGATCCTTGTCAACGGATAATTCCAGAAATCACTTATCTTCTTGCCTTAGCAAAGGCCTGCTGAGGGTGATGTCCCACTCTTGAGCAGTAAGCAGACTTCCTATTTAACACTTCCTCTATGCAAAGAAGTTTAGACAAACATTTTATGCTTTCTGGCATACATTTACTATTACTTTGGTTAGCATTTAATGAAACCTTCATACTGTAATTCTTCTTAGCAGATGTGGCAAAGCACATCTCTAGTTATCTAGGTAATTTCTGACTTAGAAGCTGTTTATAACAACAGCAAAAATGGCGAGGAGGGTATAGAATGCTAATCCAAAGCATCATCTTAATCAACAGATGCATTAGTGCTAGGTTACTATTTATTCGTTTTCCAGGTGACACACCCTCTTTCATAAAAACTCCCACTAATTCCATTTCTGATATCTGCGTGCTGGCTGTGTAGCATCTACATGGGAAGGTCAGAAATCTAGAAAGTCGACAAAAAAAGAAAAAAAAAATTGGGGATGGCCAAAAGAAGCCATGTTTTCTCATTAAATTTCAAAACTGAAGACGATATATCTTAAACCCCTGGAATTTCTGAACACTATTTTAGATTCTCTGGATTCATTTTTATGAAGGCTGCAATGATGGGAGAAATTCCTAATATCATTATTGGACTTCTTTCAGAAGGTATAAGTGGAAGAGTTCTTATATTCTAAGTAGGGTTTCTAGATGCTTGGTATCTATGTTTTTTTTTAGAAAAAAAATGCGAATAAAAAAGCCTGAAGAACTGCATAGTGTTGCAATATGTCTGTGAGTGATAACATTTTGTTAATCATAATAGAAGATGTTGACCAGGCTTAAAAACAGAAAACGATCCAAATTGGGAATGTTACCATTAGGTGCATATGTGTCTTTTCTTATTTATTTTAATTTGTTCCCTGTCAAAGCTTATTGGAAAAGGATATGACATTGAGACATTTTGTCTGTAATTTCAAAGATAAGTGGATTTTGCAACACTTTATAAAGAAGATCATCAAGAAGGCACAGTGCTTAGCACAGTGAGCTCACCTCGTTGGCATTATCTTCAAAGCAGTCATCAAATAGTGAGAGGGGATGGAGATGAGTAAGTTTTCAAGCTACATTTCAGACACAGCTGTCAGGAACCTGTGTCACCAACAGTGGCAATTTGCAAAATTAAATGTCATAAATTTGAAGAAAGATTTAGAAAATAACTGTTTTCTATATGGGATATAGTTTCAACTCCCATAAAGCTGAATACAAGTTCCAAAAAATACAAGTTCTATATAGCTGAATATGTAGATGCATATATCTAACAATTTGAGTACAATAATGTTGTTTCTAAATAAGTGTACTTTGACCAAAAATATGTATAAATTAACCTATTTTCCTTCATTTCTTGTGCACTCTTTAACATTATGTTTATCTTATAAATAGCTAAAACTCCTGTTTTCAGAATAACCATAACTTAAGGGGAAAATGTGAGACAGAAATGGAATTGAAATTAGTCAAGAAACTAAGCAAAATCTGGATAAATATGAATAAATAAAATGCCTATGATATTCAGGGGTTACTGGTAACCTAATCTAGCCAACCGTAAAGTAGTGCAACAGGGCATGCAGAGCTGTGTCTTTTCTTCATCAGTAAAATACAATTAGCTGATCAGATAAAAATAGTCACAGCAAACCATAAAATTGATAAAACGATGAATCTGATTTCATAAAGAAGCCTTCAGAGTAAAAGGTTTTACTGGGAAAATAGAAGAATTTAATAAATATAGTATGTGGTTGAAACATTTTAATAGAAAACTATTTACCAAGTACAAACTGACTAACAATGATATACAGTAAAGGAACTTTCTTTTGAAAGTCTTTCCTATATTTCTGAATATGAGATTTCAATAAGGCTTGTGCTTAAAAACTCGAATGGGGAGAGATGTCTGAAGTGAATTAAGGATCATCGGCAGTCGTTAGAAAAGAGCACAACATTGCCAGCGTTATACCGTGCGTGGTGGGTAAGAGCTTTCCATTACTTGGAAGTGCCAGCGTGCTGCTATATTTGGGTGATTTTGCCCTAAGGAAGATAATTTCAGTTTTCACTGATAGCATAACGTATCCAAAATCAGATTACCATATGCCTTTATTTGTATCATTACCTCTTTGGAAGATGGCTTTTGTCTTTGATTTAAAAAATGACAGCAAATAGAAAATAAAGACCTACGAATTACGGGCTTTAAAAGGACATGTGCGGGAAATGCATAGCGCTGATTTTGCATATGTTTAAATGTAGCCCCTTAAAAATTCGTATCTATATATAGGATCTAAAATTATCCGAGCAATCATTTAAAAAATATACATGGGGGGAAGGAATATCGAAGCTGACATAGTTAACCTGGCAGACTGTTTACCATCCCTGTGCTAATGATGACACAGAATGCTCAGGGACCACTGCATAAGGTGTTTTTGCCGTTGTAGTTTGTCACGCGATTAGGAAGGCATAAAATATGCCTTGTCAACCTCTCTACAGATAATGGGCACAGAAGAACCATTCTGTTTTATCACACAAATTAGAGTCTTATTGCCATGGTAAGTCCCTCCCAACTCCAAAGTGTGACACTGTTGTGGCAGTGACTCCAGGGGACATCAGTGCATGGTAATTGACTCACTCATCCATGCACCTGACTTGCTTACTTTAAACGCATATGCTAAGAACACTCATTCTACCTTTGTCTTCAGAGCAGGCAATGACTAAATAACCTGCTTTCATCCTATGTTTTTACAGAAACTCATACACTTTAAAGGAAACTGAGATGTGTAATGTAATTCAAAGCTCTAACAGTTATTCCCACATATATGATTTGCCATAGTTATTTATCTTTATATCCTCCTATATACACATATATAGCTATAATATCCATGGATGGATTTCATATATCAATTATATCAATAACTGTAGATTATATTTATGCATGTATATATAGTTTTAAATACATATAGTCTCTCCAACTAAATTATAAATGCCTGCAGATAAACAAGCATATCTTATGCCTTTTTATACCTTTTATATCTACCAAATTATCCTTTAAAATGTAGGAGATGCTCAATTAATGAATCTAGTTAAATGCTTGTTGTTCAATTAAAGTAGCTTAATTTATTTGTACGACCTTCTTCTGAAGCTCTTCCTACATTCCATTCATCTGTGGATCCTAATTTCAAATAGAGCAGTGTAGTAAAGGCCTGGTTTGGGAACTAGTTTAAATCCTAGTTCTCCCATTTAATAGCTCTATTCGCTTCAGCAAATTGCTTAACCACCATCTCCTACAAAAGATTTGTTAATCCACTTTATCTAATTCATAGATTTATAGTGAAACACACATGTAGACATGTTTTTAAAACTATGACATAATGTCAAAAGTTAAGAAATTGTTACGATAATCTTTGAGGCAGAGACAAGCTGGCCATGCACCAAAGCAGCTTCTACTTCTAGGCACACATTCAGGCTACTTTCTTCTAGAGTATCAGTGTCCTAAAATTTCGAGTGTTTCGCCCAAATTATCCACATGAAGCCAAGGGTCATAAAATTACAGCCTGCAGGCCAAATCTTGCCATCTGATTTTGTAAGGAGAATTTTACTGGACCACAGACATATCCATACATGCATGTATTCTCTATGGCTGCTTTCAAACTACAATGGCAGAGTTGATAGCTGTGCCTGAGAGCAGATGGCCCCAACCCCCTAAAATATTTACTATCTCGACCTTTACAGAAAAAGGTTGCCGACCTCAAGCAAAAATCCACGGAAATTGTTTAATTGGTTTATCATAGGATACAACATTACCTTAGCTAAAAAAATGATATTATCATCTCTTAACATCTTTTACTGTTTTACCCCTAATAGTACTAAAGGCAGTTACTTGTTTTCTGGCTGCTTTTTTGTTTCCTTTTTATATTTTTAATCCTACAACCAAAATAAATGACTCAGAATTGCAGTGTTAACAGTTTTCTGATTGGAGGATGTTAATCAGCGAAGTGGGTGATTGTGGAATCTCCTTTGAAACAGGAATAATTATTTGAATATCACGAGTTATTTCTGAAATGTATGTCTTGAGTTTCAAGATGTTAAAAGTAAACAGTACACTATTTTCTCACCTGCTATAGCTACCATCTCTGAAATGCATGTGACAGGGACTGCTAAGTGCCTGGCAATGTCCATCTCCTCTGAGTTCTTGATCTTTTTGCTGAACACATGGATGGCCAGAAAGAAAGGGAAATTATCCAGCCTACGTTGCAAATAGATATGCTATGTGACTAAATTCCTGCCACAAGAAGTTAAGTGAAAATGAGGTAAGTAAACGCCAGGAAAAATCCTTGAATGAAAGGGGATCCTTTCTCCTTCCTTTGCTCTGCCCTGTTTTCTTAAATGTATTGTTATGCCTGGAGCTGGAGAAATTTCCTTGGACCACAAGTGGAAATTCATCATCGAGGATCATGGTTCAAGAGGATAAAAGGAATATGAGGCCCAATGATCTTTGAGCCATTACACCGCACAAGGACTGCCTACTTTTATAGGAGAGGGGAACATTCTACTTTGCTAAACTGTTTTTATTTTGTGTTTTGCCACTTAAGGTCAAACCTAATCCTATCTTATAGTATAGAGAAGTGAACGTTAAAAATTAGTGGTTTATTATTAAGAAAAAAGAAAATAGAACAGTGAGAATAAAGGAGCGGAAACCCCAGCAATATGTAGGAGTGATTATTTGAAAATCTGTGTAAATGGGATAATAGTTTTGAAATACATTGATGGCTCTTCCCTCTCATATTTCCTTTTATCAACATCCCTGCTATTCTAGCAGAAGCAACTATTGACTGGTAAAGGTTTAGGGTTCTTGCAACAGGGATGCAAAGAGAAAGAATGTTAATAATCTGCTTCTTACATCCAGACTATGATTCTGTAGTTGTGCTGAAAGCCAGGCTTTGTCTAGAATAAGAGAATTTTATAAATTTATTTAACTTAATGTATCAGAACCAAGCATGGATGAGAAAACAGAAAACACAGATTTTCCCCATGTGGCAGAGATACACCTTCTTTCCATGATGACTACACCCTGAGGCATGGGAACCCAAGCACAATGTAAATATGCTGCAGAGAAAGGGAAAAATCCAGAATCTGCCTCTTTTGGCCCAAGGGATTATGGGAGGAAGAAGGAAGACATTAATGTCAGATAAAATATGAGGGGTGCTCCAACTGACCTCTTTCCAATCTTGCTCTTTATAAAGGCAGCTTTAAAAACATTCAGATGAGTCTGATGGGGTCTGCCAACACTGAGTCTACTGAGCCACCATCTTTGTTGTAGCAAAAGGCAACTCTCAGTTCTGGCTTCAGTTCGGCACCATCCTAAATGGCGCAAAAGTAAAGATGGGTATGGATGAATCTTAGGCCAGACTCCTGGTTTCCTATGGACTGAACTTGCTGTCAAGAGACTTAAAAATGTCTTTGGGCCCTTAAGTATGGACACCAATGGTGGGGGATTCGGTGGGAGGGGCACAGGGTAGAGAAAATGCAGGTCTGAATGTGTGGGAATTTCAGATGGGGATTTTGACCAGGGACCATGGGCTCCAGTGGTGGAAGCCTCTTAGCCCACACAAAAAGAGAAACAAAAGAAACAAAAAAACAAACAAGCAAAAAACAAAATAAAAAACAAGCAAAAAACCCAATATGGCATCTTAGCAGTGAAAGGAGAAAACCCGACAACACTGCAGCAAGACCCAGTGAGAATCAGGGTACAGGGAGCAGTGAGGATTCTGAGATTCATCCTCCTCTACTGCAACTCAAGTTGCCTTACCCATACAGAGAAGACCACAGAGAAGATCATGAAAAGTATAGAGGGCTAAATGGTGACACCCACCCCCACCCCAATATATCCCAATATCCTAATCCCTGGAAGCTGTAAATATCACCTTATATGACAAAACACGTAATTAAGTAAAGGATATCGGGAGGAGACGCTTATCCTAAGTGAGCCAGGTGGGCCCTAAATGCAATCACACCTGTCCTTATAAACGAGAGAGCGAGGAGTTTTGAGACAGACATTCACAGAGGAGAGGAGAGGCAAGAAAGAGAAAAGAAATGTACTTGCCCCCAGATCCTCCAGAAAGTGAGCAGACTTTCCTACCTCTTGATTCTGGACTTTCAGCCTCCAGAAGTGAGAGAGAACAGATTTCTGTGGCTTAAACTACCCAGTGTGTGGTAATTTGATACAGAAGCCACAAGAAACTAAGATATGAAGGGAGAAGAAATCTGAGTTTTATATAAAGGATATTTTAAAATGATTTAATCAAAGAGTGCAAACTGTAAAGTTTATATTGTTTTATTTTTCTTTGCCCAGTGGGTGGGGATCATAAAGATTAGATCAGCCAAAACATTAAAAAGATATACATTTTTTTTTTACATATCTAAGTGTTGTGTGAATGAATAGGCTAGATGATTATATTTACAATATTGAAAGATATTATTTTCCTATTTCCCCAAATACAATTATACCTGATTTTAAATATAATGTGGTTTTCCAAGATTTAAAACAGAAGGGGAAATCAAGAAAGAAGTAGTAAACATTTTTCTTTACGCTTAGAGGTAAGTTATTTTATATATCAAATCATAATATATATATTGACTTGTTTCTGTAATTTAAAAATGTTAACAGAATTGAATAAAAAAGTGCTTAATATGGTTTCATTCATGGACTAATGTATCCACTCATCTATGAATTTGATTATAAAGGTCTCATTCTATTCCATGGAGAGTAGACAAGAAGGTCTTTAGAATACTAGAATTAAAATGCTTACATTTTAGTGAAAAAATTGCTCACATTAAAAACAATTTAATGTATAATTACAAATGTTCCAAAAGAAATGGCCTTGGTGCTTGCAAATGCAGAGTAAAAATGGCCTGGCTAAAGTGTTAGGAAGGAAAGGAGTAAAGATAAATACCAGCTATATTTCAGCTAAGTCTTAAAGAGCAAGTAGGACTCTAGAAATAGGAGTGGCAAAAATGTTTAAATTCTTGGGTGTGCACATCTATGGCCAATTGATTTTCGACAAGGGTGACAAGCACAAGCAATAGGGAAATAACAGTCCCTTCAACAAATGGTGCTGGGGAAGCTGGATATCCATCCACAAGCAAAATTAACATATACCAAAATTCACTCAAAAATGCATCAATGACTTAAACACTATGAAATTTTTAGAAGTCAACACAGGGACAAATCTTCATGAGCTTGGATTTGGTGATAGATTCCTATAAATGACACCAAAAGCACAAGCAACAGAATTTTAAAATAGATAAATTGGACTTCATCAAAATTAAAAACTTTTGCACATCAAAGGACATTATGAGGGAAGCGGGTGTGGCTCAGTGGATAGAGCCCCCGTTTACCATGTGGGAGGCCCGGGTTCGCGCCCCGAGGCCTCCTTGTGAGGGCACGCCGGCCTGAGCGGTGCGGTGGGCTGATGCAGCAACCTCACGGCAGGAGGCGGCTGTGGCGCAATGGATAGCGCACCCGTTTACCATATGAGAGGCCCCGGGTTCGCTT
>JAQZBX010105505.1:0-10843 GCA_029593785.1 Cabassous unicinctus
CCCTGGTAAAGTGTCATTGGATCACAGCAATATGAGCTAAATGGCCAGACCTCATGGGAAACCAGAGAAATCCAAACAACACTCCAACGCAATGTGTTTACTCCATCACTTTCCTATAGCATGCATTGTGTAAGTTTTTTTTTTTTATTTAATTTTTGGAAGAGGTAAAATATTCATTCACATGGTTCAAAATGCAAAAGCTACAGATGATTTGACATTGCAAAATCTCTTTCCTGCTCATGTACACTAGTGATAAGTTTCCTTCTGAGAAGAAATCTCAGTTTCTTATGAGCCCTTCTAAAGGTAATTCTGGTATAAACAAGCAATTATTTGTAAAATATTTTGTTTTCCTTCAACCAGTTGTTTACTATAAATACTCATGCATTTTGCTCACTTAATACATTTGAACAGTTCTATCCCAGGATATAAAGAACATTTTAATTCTTTTTACAACTACACAGCCTGCCATTTTATGGATGTACCCTACCTCATTTGACAAGTCTCCTAATCATGAACTTCCCCCCACCCCAACTTTTGCTACTATAATGTGGCAATAATATTGCTAGGTCAAATTTGTAATTGTAATTTTGAAAGATAGTGCCACATTTCAACACACAGAGGCTACAACAATTTCTATCGCTGCTCAGTGAATTCCTTTAAATTTTAAAGTAAGGTAACTATAATAGGATATGTTCTGTGGATTATTCTTGGTTATTCCACCCCTCACCCCCATGCATAGTTTTCCTTTAAATTTGTGAATTCAACATTTCTTTCATTTCTGAAATATATCTTAAATTATATCTATTCAAATTTGTTCTCTTTCATCTTTTTGGTTTTCTTCATAAGGTATTCCAATTATGTGTATTTTGGCTCTCCTTTGTCTAGCATCTATCTGTTTTTCCTCTGATTATTTATATCTCTTTCCTTATGTCCATCTGATTTTGCTCATTTTCTCATTCCCATTGTCTATGTCCCTTAAACTTTAAGGTGTTTCATCTCCGTAAGCTCTCTTTGAATTTTGAGTTCATTATTGCAGCTTATTTTCAATTTTTTTATTTTTAAAGAAGCTTCAGATTACATAAATGATACATTGAAAATATAAGGGAATTCCTATATACCCCACTCCCTACACCTCCCACAATTTTCCCCATTAACAACACCTTTCATCATTGTGGTACATTTGTTACAATTGATGAACACATATTGAAGCATTGTTACTCACCATGGTCAATAGTTTACATTATAGTTTACACTTTCAATCACAAATTTTTATAGGTTTTGACAAAATGTATAATGGCCTGTGTTGTCAGGGTGCGGTGCAATGGAAGAGTCAGACAAGTTGATGCATATGAAACAGAGGGCTGCAGCTCACTCAGGCAAAAAAGCCCCAAGATCACACTGACCCTCTCTTTTATTCAGCTTATAACAGTGCATAAATCTGCACCCCCTTATCTTGCTTTCCCACCGTGTTTCTCTTACTACAGCAAGAAGACTGCGTCTACCAAGGGGCATAAGTATAAACATTGATTCTAGCCCTAAATTCCTTAGTCTATCTAATAGCTCAGCTTGGTGCATGAGAGCGCTACCTGTTTATGAGTTCCCAGACAATCTTTCTTGGGAATTCAGAGGGAATTCAGGCAATAACATCTGTGTGGTGAGTTCATTTGCTCTGCCTCCTCCCACTGATATCTGCAGTATGCAGTGTCCTTGGAGACATTTACTAATGTGTCTCTGCCAGCAAGCATGCTTTTTGAATGCTTAAAACTTTATGCTCTGACTCTCAGCATCTTCTCCAACAGCCTGTATCCATCATTGTAATGTCATTCAGAGTAATTCCAATGTCCCAAAAATGACCCATGTTACAACTATTCTTCCTTTTTCCTCCCCTCAGAACCTCTGGTGATCACTGCCTTTATATGAATGTCACAAGTTCTACCATTGCTAGAATAATAATAAATCTACTTTAGTCCATAGTTGCATTCCCCCCTTATCTTTGTTCATTCTTTAATATTGAGGATTTGAGCATGCTGATGTCCTTTCTGTTTCTGATTGAGAGGGACCTTAGATCCCATGGGGCAGATGGATGGAACTGTCTTGCTTGCAGTTGTAGATACTCTCTGTATTTTTGAGATGGGTATGGTCCATCATCATCATTTTGTTAGTTGTCCTGAGCAAGTCTGATGAATTGGAGAGTGAACGTGGCAATTTTGCTGAGATTCAAGTCTCAACCAGCTTATGAACAGCCAAATATTTAAGTCTCTGGGACATATATTTAATTATGGTAATGTTAATTATAGTTTCAAATAAAAGGGGCAGAAGAGCCATGTAGAGGGAAATTATAAATGAGTCCAACTCTGTTACATTAGGGAAAATATATTCCAAGGTAAGGCTCACTGACAGGGTGCCAAATTCCTGAAACTGTCTGCCCTTCCTATGGTGTCCAGATGTCTCTAGAGCCCAGAGAAGCACCCCTACTTGAGGCACTGTTTACTGTGGCAGTCAGTGAGATCCTGCTGAGATATGTATGAGCTTAACTTGTGGAATGACCTCCTGATTCACTTTGAAATACCTTAGCAATAAAAACTCATTTCTATGTACTATTTCCCCCTTTTGGTCAAAGTCTCTTCCACTTATTTCCTGAGCTTTTCTAGTGCTCAATTTTACAAGACCTCCCTTCTTTGAAGTCCTGTCTTTCTGCTTTTTAATCTCTTTCTTCATAAAGTCAAGGTCTCTCATTTATTTTCAACTCATGGTGGATAATACCCCAATGTTCCTCTGTTGATGAGTGTTCCTTGTTTTCCATTTTTGTCTTTCTTTTTCCTTCTGTTACTGTAATATTTGTGTATATATCCTGTTATTTGTTACTTTCCATTACTTCTCTTTAAAACAGATGTTTTTTTTTTTATACAGAGGACTCATTTGCAATATATTTATGTGGAAAAAAAAGTGTTCAGAGCTATATTATAGGGTATCACAGAGCTTTGACGTGAGCTAGTTTATTTGATCCAATCAAAATATCGTGTCAGCTGTGGGGCTTTCTTGTACACAATCTGTGTTTTCACCATAGCCATACAAGCAAACTCCTTCCCACAATTATGGCTTCCTGTCTTTTTGTATTTACACACACAGTTTGAACTTCTCTGAAGCTTTGAACTGACAAGAGAACTACCACATTGCAATCATGAAATTTTGATTCTGTAGATTAAGGTATGCCCATACCTGGAGAAAGCATTTTTTTTTTCTGGCTCTTCTGAGCTCTGAAGCCACAGGGAACTTTTCTGATCTCTTCTCTGTGAACCTATAGTTGATCATCTATGCTTTTAGAAGCTCTTCCAATGTTTTCTAATTTCAAAGAAAATGCAGATGATGTTATTGTATATCGTTATCATTGGAGCTTCCAGATGGTTTCCAATAACTTATTGGGTGCAAACTTTGGGCTAGTATCTAAAATACCAAAATACTTCACCTTTTTCCTCAGCCAATAGTCTCCTTAAAAACTTAATAAAGTCTAGGACTTGGAAGAAATAGTTGGTGATTAGGAGAGATAAGAGGGGCTTGTGAGAGCCACATGAATGTATGTGCTGTCAAGTTCATGTTATTTTCCCATCCCAAGAATATTTATTTTAGCTCAACAGGTACAAAGACTCACAAAGGTGACCTCACGGAATGTGGGTAAGGAATGATGTAAAAAAAAAGTAACACATAAACCCAATAAATGCATTTACACAAAAATTTCAGTTTCAACATACAATAATTATTAGTTCAGGGTGTCTCAAAGGAGGGTTACAGACACTCAAGTAATTCACTCTTTAAAAGTCAACTTATATTCTGATAAATCACTTTTATCATGTAATAAGTGAATAGTCCATGGTATTTGATAGTTGTAAACACATTGTTAATACAACCCCATTTGAGAAATAGAATCTTTCCATTGCCCCAGGAAGTCTCTGGTTAATTTCAGCAGTCAAGCTTCCACCTCAACCCCCAGAAAACCACTGATCTAATTTTTATCACCATAGTTTAGTTTTGACAGTTCTGCAACTACTTAAAAATGCAACCATTCAGTACAGTCACTTTTGTGTCTTGTATCTTCTGCTCAAAATATTATCTCTGAGATACTTTCATGTTGCAGTATGTACCTGTAGTTAATTCCTTTTCATTGCTCTATAGCATTGCAATTTTTTACTATACCACAGTTTATTGATCTGTTCTTAAGTGGAAAGACATTTGCTTTGTTTTCAGTTTGGACTATTATGAGTAAAGCTGCTATGAACATTCTTGAACAAGTCTTTTTGTGAACATTCATTTTCATTTTTCTTGGGTAATACCAGTAATTCCATTTCTGGGTCTTGTGGAAAATGTATGTTTAATTTTAAAAGAAATTACCAAATTCTTATCCAAAATGGTGGTCTTCTTTTTCATTCTTCAACAAATTGTGTCCGTTTTTGCCAACACTTGGTACTAGCCATGTTTATAATGTTTGTCCTTTTAGCCAGTGTACTTTCAATAGCACCATTAGACCTGGATCTCTAAATCCACATCTTCTCAGCAGAAGGAGAAAAGAGTCAATTGTCACACCCCAGAGCAGGAAAGATTGACTGTGAACTACTCTTTTCTGGTTCCCAAGAAGAAGACCCTGTGCTGACAGTGATCACCTACGTGGGGCTGGGGATCTCCCTGCTGTCCCTCTTCCTGGCTGCCCTCACCTTTGTCCTGTGCAAAGCCATCCAAAATACCAGCACCTCGTTCCACCTGCTGCTCTCCATCTGCTTCTTCCTGTCCAGACTCCTCTTTAAGGGGATCAACTGAACCAAGCCCAAGGTACCTATGGTGTCATGAAAAAATTTGTTGTATCCACACAGTGAAATATCATTCAGCCATTAAAAAAGGAATGAGGTTCTGATCCATGCAAAAACATGGATGAACTATGAAGACATCATGTTGCGTGAAATAAGCTAGACACAAGAGGACAGAGATTGTATGGTCTCGTTTATATTAAATAGGTAAAAGAAGACTATTTCATTAGTCAGTTAGTAGATTACTGGTTACCAGGAGCCAGATGAGGAGAAAGAGAAGGGGACATATTGCTTAATGAATATAGAGACTGTTTGAGGTTTGATAAAGCTGGGCAATGGATATTGTTAATGTAGCATAATTTTGTGGATACCACTTAATAGTACAATTTAAAGTGATTAAAATGAGAAGTTTTGAGTTGTATGTATGATAATTCTTTCTATTTTTAAAAAAAATAAAATCAAAGGAAAATAAAAACACAGCTCCCTGCCCAAGGGGATATTTGATACTTTAGTAATATGACCTTGGGTTCCACAGAAGGTTAGAGGAGTAAGTAGCCAAATTCTTATAGTCTGACTCAACTAGAAAAGAAATTCTCTCTTGAAATCTCCCTCATTTTTCCCAAAGGCAGGTATAGGATAAATCCTAAGTCCATATTTACACCTATACTGCTGCCCTGAGTACCCTTCACTTCTCCCTCAGGTGTTGGGTCCTGTCATGTCATCACTGGTGCCCACACTACCACTACCTGGCCTCCTTCACCTGACGCTGCTAGAGGGCCTGTACCTCTTCACCATGGTATGGAAACTGACGGTGATCAATTACTCCAGTGTTAGCAGATTCATGAGGAAGTCCATGTCCCCCGTGAGCTAGGGAGTTCCGGCTGTGGTTGTGGCGATTCCTGCAGCACCCAGGCCTCACCTTTATGGAACACCTGCATGGTACATGCAAATCCCACCTATCCATATCTTCTCCAACATAACTGTGATGACCACTACAACCCACAGAGGTCTTTAATTTCACCAGAATATGATAGGAAGAATAAAACTAAATAACCACTCCACAGACATCTTCTTGATAAAAGATAATGGTGAGGTGACTGTTGGTAGATCATTTATATTTAATTATCTGAAATATTAATTATATAGCATATTAATGATCATATAGTCATATAATTTTTAGCATGCACTATATTAATAACTATGTGCTAATATAATGTTGATAGTGTATTATATTAATAATTATAAATTGTATAATCATTATATTAATTGAGGTGATTTTATCTAAACAGTTTAATTATTGTAATCATTAATTATTTATCATATTACTCTTTATGTATTGGTATAATATTAATTATACTTGTATATCATATTAATAAAGCATATTAAGATAGCATTAATTTGGATGACGGTATTAACATCTTCCAGTAAGCAAAATTGAAATGAAAGGGTAGCCTTGGTTTGTGTCACCTACTTCTCTCAATTAATTCTAAAAAAAACTGACATTAATCATTTGGAAATATAAAGATAATTAAATAATGAAAATTATTATTTTTGTCAGAACTAGGATTTATAAATCATGTCTGACCTGCATTCAGTGTTCTCAATATTTAACATGCATTAACTGAAATCAACCTCCCTGCAATATTCTAAGGTAGAAACTAGAATCATGCTGATTCTACAGATAAGGAAACTGAAGCACAGAGAGATTAATCAATATGGCTAAAACCATACAGCTGATCAGTGGCACAGTTGGGATTCAAAACCAGGCAATCTGGCTCCAGCTCTTACACTTGCAACATTCTCTTCTACTGAAAAATTAACATTTACCTGCATCACATGAGCCCTGGACAACTCAACTTCCTGGGTACTTTAAAATACAGGTCAGCAAAATTTTTCTCTAAAGCACAATAGTGAGTATATATGGTTCTGCAGACCATAAAGTCTCTGTTATAACTACTCAACTTTAACATCATAGTGAAAAAGCAGCTGTAGTAGAGAAGACAAAGATGAATAGGCATGGCTGTGTTCCTGTATTAGTCAGCCAAAGGGGTGATAATGTGAAATACCAAAAATGGGTTGGTCTTTATAAAGGGTATTTATTTGGGGTAGAAGTCCACAGATACCAGGCCATAAAGCGTTATGTTTCTTCTCTCACCACAGTCCATTGCCACGTGTTAGAGCAAGACAGCTGCCAGCATTTGCCAGGGTTCAGGCTTCTGGGGTTCCTCTCTTCCCGGGGCTGTGTTTCTCTCTGGGCTTAGCTGCTGTTTCCTCCACAAGGTCAGCTGTAGACTATCAGGCGAATGGCTTGCTTCTCTTCTCCTGGGCCTTCTTTCCAACATCAAAACTGCTTCGGAAAAGACTGCTTCCCAAAACTGTTCTTGCCATGCCTTTTATATTTGATTCCCCACCCACCAAGGGGTGGGGATTAACACCCTAATCATAACTTAATCATGCCCAGATTAACAGATCAGTTTACAAGCATGATCCAATTATATTTTTGGAATTCATAATTCCATCAAATTGGCCAACGGTTACAGTTCCTATAAAATAAAATTTAAAAATCAGGCACCAGTCCATTTTGGCCCACATGCCTTAGTTTGAAGACCTCTGCCTTAGTAGGTTTCATGTCCATTCTTCCTTGTAGATTCACCAAACTCTGTCCGTGGTTCTCACACCTCCACCTCATTCACCAGTTCCCCTAACTTGGGATCAAGTTCGAATTCTGTCTTTTCTCTCAGTGTGGACTTGAGTTACTGACTCTGTTTCCTTAAGCCTCTGGTGCCTGACATGTGATAATCAGAGTACTTATGTCATCATGAGGAATACAACATATAATGCACATAAGCCGTTCCTTTGCCCTGTGTCAGACTTACTGTAATCATCTGCACTTTTTAAAAATGTTTTTAATGATCATTATATTTTGGACACATAAAAGTTTGTTTTTTATTTTATTGAAATATATCATTCATACATGAACATACACAAACAATAAGTATATAGTAAAAGTTGCGAACTTACAAAATAAACATGCATAACATCATACAGTGGTCCCATTCATCACCACACCATCAACACCTTGGATTGTTGTGAATCATTTGTTATAAGCTTTGCAAGAGCATTATCAAAATATTACTAGTAACTACAGACACTATCTTATATTTGGTGTGCTTTTCCCCCAACCCAACCTATCTATATATATATGTGTGTGTGTGTGAGTGTGTATGTATATATGTGTACATATATGTGTGTGTATATATGTATATATGTATATATACATGTATATGTATGTTACAGAGGTTGTGAAGTTACAAAGCAATCATGCACATGTGTAGAACTCCCATACAACACCCCTCACCAACACACGACACTGTGATGGAATATTTGTTACAGATTATGGGATAATATCATCATACTATTACCACAAAATATGGTCTATAGCATACATTTGTTACACTTTTTCCATACCCCTCCCATTATCAACACAGTACATCTTTGGCATTGATGCAAAAGATGGTAACACATTATAGGGAGTAGTAGCTGTTTTATAAACAGAATTGTGGCTGAAAAGGGTATTCTAAGGATGTAAATGTCAGCTGAAAGAAAGCGAGAAAATAATCTAGGGAGTGAATAACACAGAGAACCCAGAGGTAGATGAGAATGGTGGTTGATGGTACAGATGCAAGAGTGTCCTTCTATGAACTAGAGCAGATGTATATCACTATTGTAGGGTGGTGAAATGTGGAGAAGCATGGTAAAAATCATGTTTTAATTTGTTTTTTTTTACCATCTTCCTTTATGACCCAATATTTTTTACCTAGCCTACATCTACTCATCCCATATATCTCAGCCTAAACACAATTCCCTCAGAGAACACTTCCCAAGGATTTGAATTTCCTACACCCAGAGTAGGCTGCAGATCTAGCTACACTTTCTCATAGCTCCACTTCTTTCAATCACAAAGCTCCTCAGCTTGGTGGTTACTGTTGTCTAATTATTAACCTTCCCCACTTAGCCTGCATCTCCCTAAAGACTGAGTCAGTTTAATTTAATTATGATTAGATCTTTGGAGTCAATTGCAGATCCTGGTACAGGGGATAATCAATATTTTTAAATTAATCATAAATGAATGTATTCATCTATTCTTTATCCACAACAGTCAATATGCCCTTGAATTTCTTTCCTTCTCTCTCTTAGCTGCTGTCTCCACTTAGACAAAGGACTTATATGGACCTTTCTTGGACCAGTCTGTGCTATCTCTGTGAGTGTTGACATCACAGCATTCTTACTGACATACTAAGAGTGATTCAAAAAGCAGGACATATACAGAGGTTCACAGGTAGGGTGACCATTCACTCCACATTGCCTGGGACTGACGAGATTCTTGGCATGTGGGACTTCCAGTTTTAAAACCAAGACTGACAGATTTTCCAAGACATAGGAACACAGTGCTAAAACCAAGAAAGTCCAAGAAAGACTGAGGCAAATTGTTCACTCTATTTACTCGACTAAGAATGTCCCATAACTAGTTATTGCATGTTTGGCCTGGTTTTCTATTAGTGTCATGGAATACAAAAGCTTCTGGTATGATGAGTTAGGTGTGAGATGGGCTAGAGGAAGGTTTTGAAGGTGTGGAACTAATTCAGGACACCATCTTCATTTACCACAGGGCTGCTGATACAAAATACCAGAAATGGGTTGGCTTTTATAATAAGAATGTTATTTGGGGTCGTGAAATGTCCAAATCAAAGCACCACCAGAGATGCTTTCTCACCAAAGTCAGTTACTGGTGATCCTGGTGTATAGCCACATGGTGAGGCAAGATGGCAAACAATCTTTGCAGAGGTCCCTGCCTTCCACTCCAGAATCTACCGTCTCTCAGAGTTCAGCTGTGGGCAACCAGGCACAGAGCTTGTCTCTTTCTGGTCATCTTTTCTCAATCCAAGGTGATCTGCTTTCTTCCAGAGATCATCTGTGGGCTATCAGCCATATGGCTTATCTCTTCATCCTTGAGCTGTGCTGTGGGCCCAGGGTCTAGGGGGCTTCATGTATCAGCTTCAGCTGCTAGCAATCCTCAAGCTCTCTCTCTTTCTTGGCCAGGGCAAAATGGAAGTTTTCTTTCTCTGTCTGTTTCTTCTTTGTGTCTCCATTTATACAAGGCCCAGCAAGAGAGCAGTGACCCAACCTGAGTCTCACCTCACTGATGTTGTCCAATCAAAAGCAATCTAATCAGGTGATATAATCAAGGACTCTTAACAGAATACAATCAAATGATCTCACACCCACAGTAATGGATTAGTTCATAAACTCTCTTTTTGGGATTCACCAAATTCAAACTGTCACATACACCTCATGGGATTTCTGCAGATTAATTTGGCTTTCTTTCTGATGACTTTCTGGATTGTAAAAACCAAGCTCTCATCCCTCAGCAGTGATGTTGCCACTCTCCTGAACATGAGGTAAGATGGAACAGAGGCATGCATGCTCCTGGAACAAGTACATGTGTCTCTGATCTCCAGATGTCCCTCATCAGAGTTTCTGCAGGGACACAAGGAGAGAAATGTGGCCAGCACCTCCTCCATAACCAGCTCAGGTACTGTGGTTTGTTGCTGATACACAAGCAAAACATTCTCCAGCAAGAAACTTCCTCAGCTGAAAAGAGAAATGAATTTGTTTTAATTGACAAAAATGTTTTGATGATCTTATGACAAAGGTCCAAGGAATATTTATATCTTTATGACACACTAAAAGGATATAATATATAACTGGTCCTGGAGCACAGCATGCCCTTTCATGCACTGCTCTTGCATTTGTGCTCTTCCCTCTACCCACTCTAGTTCCCCAATTATTCAAATCAGGTTAAATATCCACATAGCACTTTCTCTGGGAGTCTTGGGGTGTCCTTTGCTTTTTTCAAATATGCATGGAATTAATGACCTCTATACTGGGCAAAGATGCTCAGGTAACATGGAGCGGATGAGGATAGAAAGGGTCCCAGATGCAAGCCAGCTGTGGAAGTTTGCAATTCTTTTTTTTTTTTTCCATAA
>JAQZBX010105506.1:0-10846 GCA_029593785.1 Cabassous unicinctus
TAAATAAAAAATGGACCTTTTTGGATTAACCTACCTTTCTGGATTGACCCCATCTGGGTCCCCAGGGGATGAAAGACACAATAATGGAGATTAAAAATACACAAGAGGCATACAACAGCAGATTTGAACAGGCAGAAGAAAGAATCAATGAACTAGAAGACAGAATAATCATAATCATACAGTCAGAAGAACAGATAGAGAAAATTATGGGGGAAAAAATTGAGCAGCATGTCAGGGATTTGTGTGACAGCATGAAGTGTACAAACATGTACATTATGAGTGTCCCAGAAGGAAAGGAGAAGGGAAAGGGGGGCAGAAAGAATATTTGAGGAAATAATGGCTGAGAATTTCCCAACTCTTATGAAAGACATAAATATGCATATCCAAGATCACAATGTACTCCAAAGAGAAGAGCCCTAATAGATCCACTCCAAAACACATACTAATTAGAATATAAATGCCAAAGATAAAGAAAGAATTCTGAAAGCAGCAAGAGAAACGTGATTTGTCACATACAAGAGATCCTCAATAAGAGAAAGTGTCAATTTCTCATCAGAAACCATGGAGATGAGAAGGCAGTGGTATGATATTTAAAGTACTGAAAGAGAAACATTGCCAGCTGAAAATTCATCATCCGGCAAAATGCCCTTCAAAAATAAGGAAAAGTTTAAAATATTCACAGATAAATAGAAACTGAGAAAGTTCATCAATAAAAGACCTGCCCAACAAGAATTACTAAAGGGAGTTCTACAAATTGAAAAGACAGGAGAGAGTATCTTGGAATAATATGAAGAAATGAAGATCTTCAATAAAGGTAACTAAAAGGGTAAATGCAAAACCCACTAGTATTGTATCCTCAAGATATAACTCTACTTTTTAATTCCTATGAGTCAGAATACAATTGAACAAAAAAGGGGCATATTTCCTGATAAATCATGTAAAATATAAAAAGATAATGTGGGACAAAAACAAGATAAAGAAGTGAAACAGATATGGGAGCAGAGAAGTTAAGTTGGTTTCTTTTCAAATTAGTAGCTTATAGATGTGGGTTGTGTAATACAAACCTCAGGGTAATCACAAAGAAAATATTTTAACAATATACAGAAATAAAAATGAGAAAGGGATCAGTTAGATACATCACAAAAGATCAACAATACAGTAAAGGAGGTTGCAAAAAAGGAAAAGAGAGACAAAAAAAGGTTATGACATATAAAACCAAAGAACAAAATGGTGAAAGAAAGTACTGCCTTTATGGTAACAACACTGAATGATATGATTAAACTCGCCAAACAAAAGACAAAGATTGGCAGAATAGATTAAAAAAAAAAAATCATGATCCAACTATAGGTTGTTTGCAACAGACTTATCTTAGACTCAAAGACACAAATAGACTGAAAATGAAAGGATGGAAAATGATGATCCATGCAAATAGTAACAAAAAAAGATCTGGGGTAGCTATCTAATTTTGGACAAAGTAGATTTTAAGTCAAAAGCTGTTACAAAAGGGGAAATGTCAGAATGTATACATGGCAACAGAATAAAAAAAATTGTTTTTAAAAAGCTAATACAAGAGACAAAGTAGGACACTATATATTAATAAAAGGGTCAATCCAAGACCAAGAAGAAATAGCAATCATAAGTATTTATGCACCTAACCCACAGTGCCCCAAAATATATAAGGCAAACACGCATGGCAAAACCAAAGGGAGAAACAGACACTTCTACAGTAATAGTTGGAGATTTCAATACACCACTCTCACCAATAGATAGAACACGTAGACGGAAGATCAATAAGGACAGAGAACTTGAATAATTTGATAAATGAACTAGACCTAACCGACATATACAGAACATTGCACCCCAATATAACAGGATATACATTCTTCTCAAGTTGCACATGGATCATTCTCCAGGATAGACCACATGTCTCAATAAATTTAAAAAGATTGAAATTATGCAAATCATCTTCTCTGACCATAATGGAACAAAGTTGGAAATCAATAACAGGCGAGAACTGGAAAACCCACAAATATATGGAAGTTAAATTACACACTCTTAGACAATCAGTGGGTCAAAGAAGAAATTAAAGGGAAATAAGTAAATATCTAGAGATGAATGAAAATGAGAACACAACATATCAAAACCTATGGGATGCAGCTAAGTCACTGCTGAGAGGGAAAATTTATAGCCCTATGTTTTAGTCAGGGTTCTTTTGGAAAACAGAATCAACAGGTGATATCTGTAAATAGTATGAGATTTTATAAGATTCTTTCATGTGATTGTGGGGATGCACAAGTCCAGGTTCCGCAGGCAGCCTGCAAACAAGGAGCTCCGAGGAAAGTCCAATGAAAGTCCTTGATGAGTTTCCGGGAGACACTGGCTGTCCAAAGACGAGCTGGGAAATTCTCTCTGAATGCTGAAATCACTTCCCCTTTTAAGGCATTCAACTGATTAGATAAAATGTCACTCCTTGCTGATGGCAATTTCCCAGGTTGATCGTAGATGTAATCAACCATCTATGCAGTAAACTCACTGATGACTAAAGCCCATAAATGTCCTTGTATTACAATTAGCCCAGTGCTTGCTTGACCCAAAACTGGGCACAATTACCTGGCTGAGTTGACACATTAGCCTAACCATCACACCTTAAATGTGTGCATTAAAAAGAGAAGAAAGAGCTAAAACCAATGACAAAAGAAAAAAATGATAAATGGGACTTCATCAAAATTAAAAATTTTTTGCATCAAAGGAATTTATCACAGAAGTGAAAAGACAACCTACTCAGTAGGAGAAAATATTTGGAAACCACATATCTGATAAGAATTTAATATCCAGAACATATAAAGAAATCCTACAACTTAACAATAAAATGACAGACAACCTAATTTAAAAATGGGCAAAAGACTTGAATAGAAATTTATCCAAAGAGGATATACAAATGGCTAGAAAATCACACAAAAATATGCTCAACATCATTAGTTATTAGGGAAATGCAAATTAAAACCACAATGAGGTACTATTTCACACCCACAAGAATGGCTCCTATTAAAAAACAGAAAATTACAAGTGTTGGAGAGGATGTGAGAAATAGGAACACTTATTCATTGCAGGTGGGAATGTAAAATGGTGCAGCTGCTGTGGAAGACAGTTTGGCACTCCTCAGAAAACTAAGTATAGAATTACCGTAGGACCTGGCAATCCCTCTACTAGGTATATACCCAAAAGAATTGAAAGCTGGGACTCAAACAGATATTTGCACACTGATGTTCATAGTGGCATTATTCACAATTGCCAATAGATAGATGCAATATGTATTCCTCAATCAGTGAATGGATAAACAAAATGTGGTATGTACATACAATGGAATATTATTCAGCATTAAAAAGGAAAGAGTTCTGGTTCATGCAACAACATGGATGAACCTTGAAGGCATCATTTTTAAAATAAAATTTTATTGAAGTATATCATTCATACATGAACATACATAAACAATAAGTATATAGTAAAATTTGTGAATTTGAGTGAAATAAGCCAGACACAAAAAGGACAACTATAGTATGATCTAATTGATATAAAATAATTAGAATAAGCAAATTCATAGAGTTAGAATGTAGAATATAGGTTACCAGGGTTGGGGGTAGGGAATGGGGAGTTAATGCTTAATTTGTACAGAATTTCTATTGAGGTTGATTGTAAAGCTTTGGAAATGGATGGTAATGGGTAGTATAATATTTAGTATAATATTGTGAGTGTAATTAACAGCACTGAATTATATATTTGAATGTGGTTAAAAGGGGAAATTTTAGGTCATATACATGTTACTAGAATAAAAATTAAAAAATAAAACATAGGACTGTACAACACAGCGGACCCTATTATAAACTATGGACTGTAGTTAATACTACAATTATAATATGCCTTCATCAGTTGTAATAAAAGTACTACACTGGGAAGCGGCTGTGGCTCAAGTGGTTGGGCTCCCATTTACCATATGGGAGGCCCCGGGTTCAGTTCCCGGGGCCTCCCGGTGAAGGCAAAATGGCCCGCACGGCGCAGTGAGCTGGCGCAGCAAGGTGATGCAAGAGAAGGAGACAAGCAGACACAGAAAAAACGCAAAGCAAGTGGACACAGTGAGCAGAAGCAAGGGGGGGATAAATAAATAAATAAATAAATAATCTTCAAAAAAAAAAAAAGTACTACACTAACGCAAAGCATTAATTATGGAGATGGGGGTGGTGGTATATGGGAACGCTGTATTTTTTCATTATTTTTTACATCTTCTCTAATTATAAAGTGTTTTTAAAAACTTGTATTTTATTGGGAGTTGACTCTACTATCTTAGCTGGCTGAGATTCGAGCTAGACGGGAGAGAAAGGAGAAGGAATCAAGGTGGCTTTTGCTATGTGGAAAGCTCTGCTACATGGCAGGTGGTAGTCAGGAACAACTGTGAGGTAGGGTTTATGGTTTCTGAACTGGCTTAGATCTCCCTGTTCTGCCACATACAAGATGACCTGGGCATTCATCCTCCAGGGATGTGTGAGGGCTAAATGAGATAAAGTAAGAGATAGCCCTTTATAGATGGCAGAGCATTATGTAAGTATTATTACTCTCCATTTGAAGGAGGACAAATAGGAATCGTGCCAGGCAAAGTCCCTTTCCTCAAAGATCCAGTGGTCAAGGGAGGGAAACTAATGGCGCCATAAAGTGGTGAGGGCTCCAACTGTGAGCCAGTCCTGTGGGAGCTCGGAGAGGACGCCCTCCCTGTATCTTTGCCCGAGAGAGTCAGGAAAGGTTTCCTAGAGTAGAGAACTTTTGAGCTAGGTCTTAAAGGATGGATAGGAAATTCAACAGACAGAGGAAGTTGTGTTTTTAGGTAGTGGTATAATTACGACAGGGTGGATCTGGGGAGGACGGAATCATGAAAGGGCCTGAGCATGACACTGCTGTTGTCAGGGCCTTTCATTTATGCTGTCCAGGCCACCCTTAATGGTCTGATTCCAGGGCAACCAACAAAGAAGGCCCTCTGACATCACAGGCTCGCAAGATTCCTTTCCCCCCGACTCGTCCACATCTCTGTTCAGCTCACTTTCTTCAGAGCAAGGAAAGATCTTGAGAAATTATCTGGTACTATGCTTTGTACCAAGGAATGGTTACCCCCATTTTATAGAAAAGCCAACTGTGGGCCAGAGAAGCTACAGTTGGTAATTGGGTAAATAGAACCCAGGACCTTTTCTCCTAAAGTTCTCACTGTTCTTCTTTATCAAGATGCTTCTTTTCTTTGCTCCCTTTTAAGTTGTAAATCCCCCTTTCAGGTAATAATTTTGAGGTATTATTTATTTATACTTCAAGTTTAAAGTCTTTTCTTGGTAGCAGGTTATAAAAAGGAAAGACTCTGAGACAGGGAGAAAGCAAACAAAATAGGAGGGCTGAAGGCGCCGTAAAAAGAAGGAAACTTCCTTTACTGTTAGCGGATTCAACGTACATAGCAATTCTACCTGATAGAACGGCTCTTTGCCCAAATGATAGTCCTTGGGAGCTCCAAGAACCAGCCATGGCGATTGACTGGAAGGAACCCAGATATATAATTTTGAGGGTTTGGGGGTTTATCAAAATAAATGGTGATTATTTTCTTTTCCTCCTTCCTTTCCTTCTTTCTTAAACCCTTGGTGAGCTAAAAGTTTAAGGGTGAAACAGCCCCAGAAGAGAATAACAGCAGGGAGTGGGGACCAGGTAAGTGAGGGAGGGGAATGGGGGGCCAGAGAGGGAGAGAAACTAGACACATACATGGAAGCAGCTCTAGCTCACGACGTACACGGATCACTCAGCATGTGCATGTAGGACTGTGGGGAGGACAGGAGGGAGGAGAGGGGCCACTAGAGTAAGTAATTGGAGTGACAGGAGGCAAATGTGCAGCTGTGGGCTATTAATAGACACTAGAACATGTATTTACAGCCAGTGGCTTAAAGTAAAGAGCAGAAGAACTGTCACACCTAGCCAAATCTGAGCCCTGAACAAAAGATACCTGCAGAGTTCAAGGCCATTGCTCTGAACCCAGCTCTCCCAGGTGGGCAAGCAGGCAGCCTTGGGTAGTTGTCACAAGATCTCTGACACTTACTCAAGCTGGATGTTGCAGTTCTGCCCCTGGGACCCATGCCACAGAGCATGGTGCACCGGTCCTTAAAAATAAATAAATAAATAAATAAAAGGAAAGAGAGAAGAGAAGGAATGATTAAGAGAGAGAAACACCAGGCTGCTCACATCAAAACTAAGTGCTGGCCAAGCCCCTCAGAGGCTTTCTATTCTCACACTTCCAGCCTCATGTCTGAGTGGGGAAATTGCTTGCTCCATTTACTGAGAGAGAAACTACTCATTTCATCCCGGAGGTCCAGAAGTGGAGCATGGGAATCGAAATGTCAAGAGATAATAAATAAAAGCAGACTTCCGACCTTGACCCAGGAGGGTGGAGTGGAGTTGTGAGTGCCTGCCTGGTCAGGAATGGTAACGTGAGAGTAGAAGGGGATCGAAACCTCAGGCTTCCTTTACACTCTCCTTGGATACAAGCAGGTGCCCTCAGTCTCTCCTTCATGCCTAGGAAGACCCTCTGGGCTAGCAAATCTCTGAGGTGGAAGCTAAGCTGAGCCTGAAGTGGAGAGTTTCAGCCTAGAACCCAGCTTGGAGGGCTGAGGCACCCTGCCTAGCCTCTGATTTTAGGGTGAAAGGGAAGGGGCAGGTTGTGGGGTGGGCAGGCTGCCCCTGCGGTCACTGGGGGCTGTGGCTTGGCTGGGGAAAGTTATAAAGAGGAGTGAGGCAAGCCACCTCCCCTCCATGCTGTATGGGGTCCTGAATGAGAGCCTCTGGAGTTTGGTGAGTTTTGCACAAAGATAAACTGTTCTGGGTGACAGAGATAGCTGAGGTAGGATTCTGACTCCAACACGGACCACTCCTGCTACGGAATGTCTCGGTGCCCTTGTTTTTACATGAAGGGTATTGAAAGTACATAGCACATAGGTTTTCGGTGATGATTAAATGAGGAAAAGCATGTGAAGTGTTTGACATAGGCCTGACACACTGATGTGCCCAAGAAACATTAGTTATTTTTACTCTTATTGCCACCAAACCCTAGCGTGTCCTTTCACAAAGACAAAGCCAGAGGACAGAGGGAGACTCAGTTAGAAAGTTTGGTTTGTTTAACACAGAACCATCTTTTGTGGGTTGAATTGTATCCCCCCAAAAGACATGATGAAGCCCTAACCCCTGGGTCCCATGAATGTGACTTTACTGGGAAACAGGGTCTCTGAAGATGTGATTGGTTAAGATGAGGCCAAACTGGATTAGGGTGGGCTCTAATGCAGCATGACTGGCATCATTATAAGAGGGAAGTTTGGACAGACAGCAGACACAGGAGAGAAGACAGCCACGTGAAGAGAGAGGCGGAGGCTGGAGTGATGCTGCCACGAGCCAAGGAATGCCAAAGATTGCTGCTACTGTCAGAAGCCAGGGGAGAGGCCTGGAACAGTTTCTCCCATGGATCCTTCAGAAGGCGCACGGTTCTGCTGACACTTTGATTTCAGACTTCTGGCCTCCAGAACTGTGAAACAATAAATTACTGTTGTTTTAAGCCACCTAGTTTGTGGTACTTTTTTGCGGCAGCCCTAGCAAACTAATATGCTATCATTCTCTGAGGAAACGGATTGCAAAAGGCTTGGGAGATGGAGGCAGTGACTAGGTCTTGTGCCTCTGCTACTTATTATGATGTTATCTTGGTCTGATTGAATGGCCCCTCTGAGCCTCGGTTTCCTTATTAGTAAAGATAGTGTTTAGTTTCCCGGCTGCTAAGACAAATACCATTCAATGGGTTGGCTTAGACAATGGGAATTTATCGGCTCATGGTTTTGAAGCTAGGACAAATGCAAAATCAAGGTGTCAGCAAGGTTACACTTTCTTGCAGAAGACTGTGGAGTTCTGGGGGTGGCTGCCAGAGATCCTTGGTCCTTGGCTTTTCCGTCACATGATAATGCACAAGATGGTGTCTTTTCCCTTCTCCTCTGGGTTCAGTTAACTCTGGCTTTTGGCTGCTTCCTGGGGCTTCTTTTTCTCTGAATTTCGTTCCACTTATAAAGGACTCCAGTAATCCAGATTAAAACCCAACCCGATTCAATTGGGCCACACCTTAACTGAAGGAACCTCATCACAAGGTCTTATTTAAAATGGGTTTACACCAACAGGGATGGATTAAGATTAAGATCATGTTTTGGACAGTGGTGAGGGTAACACAACATTGCGAATGTGATTAATCCCACTGAATTGTATGCTTGGGAGTTGTTGAGGTGGGAAATTTTATATTGTATATGTTTTCACAATTTAAAAAAGAGACTCAAGAGACTGTGACAATTAAATGCACTATATGATACTGGACTGGATCTCATAATGGAGGAGAAACTATCCAAAAGGACATTATTGGGACAACTGAAAAAAAATAGAAAAATAGAATATAGACTTAATACTTTATATCAATTATAAATTTCTTGAACTGATAACTGTACTTAGTGAGGTTATATAAGTGAATATCCTTGTTCATAGATATACATGCCTGTCTTAAGTATTCAAGGAGCATGATGTATGCAACCAACTCTCAAATGTTTAGAAAATAGACAAATAGCTAGCTAGCTGTATAGAATGTTATACCAAATGTAGCAAAATGTTAAAACAAGTTGGTAAGTCTGGGTATCTGCATAGAGGATACACTGGAGTTCTCTGTATTGGCTTTGTATTACTTTTATAACTGTCCTGTAAGTTTGAAATTATTTAAAAATAAAAAGTAGAAAAAAAAAAAGAATGTTAGCTACAGGTTTTTCAGAGATGCCTTAATCAGGTTGATGAGGTTCCCTTCAAATTCTAGTTTGCCGACTGCTTTTGTAAGAAATGGGTGTTAAATTTAAAAGAAGAAGATAATCACAATGATGACTATCTACCTCCAGGATTTTTTTGAGTTCCCAGAGAAGTCATATAATCTCTCTAGAGACACACTACGTTCCAGATACTGTTCTTAGTGCTTTCCATGTATTAACTCAATCCTTAAAACAACCTCAAGAAGTAGGTATGATTTTTTTATCCCCATTTTGCAACAGAAAAATGTGAGGCTTAACAGAAAGGTGAAGTAAATTGTCCTAGAGCTCATAACAAGTAACAGCAGAAATAGCATTCAAACCCAGACAATCTGGTTCCCGAGTCCATGCTCTTAATCACTATGCTACAGTGCTTATGAGTAAAAGTGCTTTCTGAACTGTAAAATACTGTTCAAGTGCTGGTTGTGGTTTCAGTCAGTGGTATTATTGATAGGTCTGTGGCATCCTCTTCTGAAGTAAGTAAGAGCATGGGTTTCAGGCTCCTAACCTACTGCCTGGGCACACAATAAGCTCTGAGTAACTCTAGGTTCCCTTGCCCTTGACCACAAGATGGCGAGTGCTCGATGCAGAAGAAAGAATGCCAGTTCTCTAGCACGCAGAGCCATGGAGAGGCAGGGAAGGAGGTGAGCAACAAAAGAAGAGACACACAGCGGCAAGCAATTGCACCTGATCTGGGCAGCAACACAATTCAAGGACGCAAAGAAGGGAAATCTTCAAATTGGGGTCTCTTCCATCTTTAATAATCAGGATGCACAAGATCACCTCCCTGGCTTCACAGGCTGCCCTCAAGGGCCCCCACTGACTTTTTGCAGGCTAACCAGAGAACCTAAAGAACAGGTAACACCATCCTAAAGGTTAACCAGTGGCTCCAAACCATTGCAAGGAGCTTCGTGTCTGTGGAGTAGAGTGTCCACGACGAAACAGCCTTCAACTATGAGACGCAGAGCCATTGAAAAAGTTTCTTTTGGGTAGAAATCTGGAAAGCCAAATGCTAAAATGTAAAGTACTGTACCATTTTAGCCTGGATGTTTTCTAACCATTATTGTGACCTAAGTCACTTTATGGAGTTAATGTTTTCGCTGACTAGACTGTTAGTTCTTAGTTCATGGCTGAACTCCAGACCTATATATTCAACTGCCTCCACCTGGGTGTGGAATAGTGCTCTCTGACTTAGCATGTCTGCAATCAAGCTGCTGAGATTCTCCCGCATTTTCCATTAACAGCCATGCTATGCCTCCAGTTGCTTGGACCAAAAACCTGTGTGTCATCCTTGACCCCTCTCTTCCTTTCACCCCCCCTCCCCACACTGATCCATTCAGCAAATGCTATATTTTTAAAAATCTTTACCACTTCTTCCCATACCCATTGCCACCTTCCTTGTCTAATCTGCCACTGTCTCTCGCCAGGATTATTAAATAGCCTCCTAGTTTCACAGTCCCTGTCCTTGCTACCTGCAGTCCTTTGTGAACCCAGCAGTCAGAGTGCTCCTGATATAAAGTACATCAGACCCACTCCTCTGCTCAAAACTCTTCAAGGGCTCCCGCTCTACTCAAAGTAATAACCAAAGTTATCCGTTGACCTGAAAGGCCTCACATGATCTGCTCCCTCCCCCTCCATTACCTCTTACACTCCTTACTACCCTTGAATTCTCATTCCTGCCATGCCAGGTTGGCCTCCTTGCTCTTTTCTTGAAAACACAGGCTCTTTCCTGCCTCAGGGTCTTTGCACTATTATTTTCTTTGCCTGGAATGCTCTTCCCTCATACCTGTATGACTGGTTTCCTCAAGTCCTTCAGGTCTTTATTCGAAAGTTACCTTCTTTATCCAGAAGTTACAGAGGCTTTCTCTGGCCACTCTGAAATGTAACCCCCTCTAACCTTTCATCCCCCTTCCCTGCTTTATTATTTCTTTTTAGCATTTATACCTAATATATACTTTACT